>CAJVPI010000548.1:0-26949 GCA_910592345.1 Paraglomus brasilianum
GTCAACATCAAAACAAATAATAAAATTTGTGTAACCTTATATAATCTTGTAAGTCAATTCCAATGTCCAGTGACTGTTATGCACTCAGACAGTATGGTAATGCATTAACTGATTTCAACAAGCTATTAGAAATCCAACCAGAAAATAACATGAATATAATAAACAGAAGAGCAACCATTTATCTCAATCATTGTCAGTACAACAAAGCACTGGATGACATTAAAAAATTCTTAAAGATTAAGCCAAGTGAAACCCTTTCCAGTCAGTTATTATCTCTGTTTGATCAATTGGAAGCACAAAACTATCAAAATGAATGTTTAATATTAGATTTTAAGGGACATCAAATTGGAAATGTTGGAGCCAAAATTTTAGCAAAAATTTTAAAATTAAATTCTTCTCTGACTTCTTTGAATCTTTGGGGTAATAAAATTAAAGATACCGGAGTAACAGCTTTGGCAAAGGCTCTAGAATTAAATTCCAAGCTGACTTTTTTGAATCTTGGGGATTATCAAATTGGAGCTACAGGAATAACAGCTTTGGCAAAGGCACTCTAGAATCAAATTCCTCTTTGACTTCTTTGGATCTCCAAAATAATAAAATTGAAGATACAGGAGCAACAACTTTGGCAAAGGCTCTAGAATCAAATTCTTCTCTGATGTCTTTGAATCTTGGTCATATTCAAATTGGAGCTATAGGAGCAATAGCTTTGGCAAAGGCTCTAGAATCAAATTCCTCTCTGACTTCTTTGAATCTTGGTTATAATCCAATTGGAGATACAGGTGCAACAGCTTTGGCAAAGGCTCTAGAATCAAATTCCTTGCTGACTTCTTTGGATCTCCAAAATAATAAAATTGAAGATACAGGAGCAATAGCTTTGGCAAAGGCTCTAAAATCAAATTCTTCTCTGACTTTTTTGGATCTCCAAAATAATAAAATTGAAGATACAGGAGCAACAGCTTTAGCAAAGGCTCTAGAATCAAACTCCTCTTTGACTTCTGTGAATCTTCAGGGTAATAAAATTAAAGATACAGGAGCAACAGCTTTGGCAAAGGCTCTAGAATCAAATTCCAAGCTGACTTCTGTGAATCTTTGGGGTAATAAAATTGAAGATACAGGAGCAACAGCTTTGGCAAAGGCTCTAGAATCAAATTCCAAGCTGACTTCTTTGAATCTTTGTTGTAATCAAATTAAAGATACAGGAGCAACAGCTTTGGCAAAGGCTCTAGAATTAAATTCTTCTCTGACTTCTGTGGAACTTTGGAGCAATCAAATTGGAGATACAGGAGCAACAGATTTGGCAAAGGCTTTAGAATCAAATTCTTCTCTGACTTTTTTGAATCTTGGCTATAATCAAATTGGAGATACAGGACCAACAGCTTTGGCAAAGGTTTTAGAATCAAATTTCTCTCTGACTTCTTTGAATCTTTGTTTTAATCAAATTAAAGATACAGGAGCAACAGCTTTGGCAAAGGCTCTAGAATCAAATTCCTTTTTGACTCTTGAAGTATAAAATTAAGTTCTATTCAAATTTTTTGAAGCTACTTATTTTTCAACAAATTAATCTTTTTTTGAGTCTATTTGGGAAAAAGAAAGCATTATTAGACAAAAAAAGGTTTCAGAGATGCCTTGTCCCATGTTGATAGAGGAGAGAAGCAAGAGTTATTTAGTAGAAGTTGGTGATTGGATATAAAATGAATTGTTGTTTTGATGTTTATGGCCAGTCATGATCATTTTGGGAAAGGCAAAATATGATGCATTGTTATATTCAGGGTTTTCATATAATATGTTTGTTGTTATTACTAATTATACTAATTGAGAATGGGTTGTTTATCCCCACTTTTTCAGGTTATTGCTTTTTGCACATCTTATACTTTTTATTGAAATGTACTCATCCACACTTTAGGAATGTACTGTATACCACACTTTTTAGCATCAACTTATATTGCTTTTACTGTCACTATTGACTATTTGCTATTGCTATTTGCCATTTGCTGCTTACTATTTGCAATTTACTATTTATTACTTAATACAGTCAACCTCCCCTACAGTCACCTCCTATATAGTCACACCTCCTATACAGTCACAGGCTGCTCCAGTCCCAGTCATTTTCATAGTGATTTACCTCCTTTACAGTCACAATCATATTATAGTCACAGTCACCCGATTTTGAATCCCTGTTACTATTGCACAATATGAAAAATTCCCCCTCTGTAGTCACCAAATACTTGTGTTACATTCAAGACCAGTAATGCCTTTCCATTAAATTTTAAATGCACGTGTTATTAATCATATCATGCTTTGTAATAATAAATATTTGGGCATAACATAATCAATTAATAACGTCATTCACATTATTAGTACAATAGAAAATTGTTGTAACTAAAACAAGCTCTCGACTGAGTATAGAAAATAAGTATATGAATTTACTTAACCTCAAAGAATTCCAATCAAAGCGTCAACAAAGTATTGATGCTTACTTTAGTGCTAGTTAGATACCGATATTAATATCGTTGATTTTTAATTTGTTATCTAATAATAATAATAAAATAACAGAATTATAATAATACAGGTCACATGACTAATGTAAGTCTCCCTCCTATACAGTCACACCCCCATACAGTCACAGGTTTTATCCAGTCCCGACTGTGTGACTATAGGGGAGGTTGACTGTACTTATTTGACAAAAGATTGTTAATTTTTGATATTCACAATGTTCACAATTTACACTGCTCAAAGCTAGTTTGTATTTGGGACCCCTTGTTTTCAAAATTTTATAAAAACTATTGCTGAGCATTTATTGTCACCAGCAACCAAAAATGATAATAAACTAATCCTAATACAATTTCCATAAGGTGCACATTAAGTTGTCTCTCTCAAGCAAAGGCTTATTTTATTTATCCACAAAATTTCTTTATATAGAAGTTGGATGTTGCATAGTATTACAAAATTGAGTAAAAATCTATCATATTAACAAATAACTGACAGTAGTTTTGCAAATCTATTAATTAAAATTGTTTGTTCTGTGCATTGTTCAAAGTTTACAGTAACATATTGGGTGATAGTAGAGAGGTTATGTTGTAAGTATATACGTGCTATATTGATGCAATAATTGATGATACCAGCAATTGTTAGGCTAATGTTCAGAATATTCCATTTGTTCAATATTGAAGGTATACAGAGCTAGTATACGGGATATCTAGTATACATGTAAACATTTAGCAAGCCTAAGATCTAATCTATTTCTGCAATGCACACTGCGATTTTAATGTATTGTGAACATGAAATAAAGAGGTGTTCTGGAAAGGATAATCAAATTGCCAAATTGTTGTAAAATTTTATATTAGCAGCTAAATTAAAGACAGCTTGTTATAATATCTCTCGAGTTGCAGAACAAGCCGTATTCAGCGCATGCCCCATTGGTAAAAGTCTTCAATATTACATTATTAACATTATCAATCGTCAATGTTATGTGTTACGCTGTGATGAATCAGATAGGTTAGTCACATGATAAAATCTTCCTCCAACAACCCATGATCGACACTAATTTTAGTTTAGTTTCACAAAAGATTTAATAGCGCTTTGGACAGCGCCGCGCTGTATTAGGAAACAAAAATGGTTCGAAAAATCTAAGACAGTACAAACGCTATACTCCCGGAACCCGCGTTATCAATACATAATTCTTTGTCGAAATAATTGATTATTAGACCGGATACTCCAATAAACGGCTTACTCAAGCTGTAACGGAAAAATAGAATTGATTTGATCAAGCTATAAAGCTGTCCGCGGAGCGAGAGGTCATAGTTAATTATCGTGACGATCATTGTTTAATTAGTTTAGAGACAAGTCGACTAGTCAAAACACAAATCGAAGTTAGCCTTGTTTATTTATAAATAGGTTTATTCCCTTCGATTCTTTAATAGAATAATTGTTGTTATTATTCTGTTGAAGGCACTCTTATTTGTATTCACGAGTGTTTAAAACTCGGATAAGGAGTGAGAAGCGTGCATAATTAATTAATAGGTCACTTGTAGGCTTAATTCAGTCTTAATTGCACAACTATCGTAGTAAGGAGCTAAGCCTGGTAAGGTCGACGAACACACCTACGCGAAAGATAAATCGCTCTCCCACAACCCCATTTTATTCCCGACCGCAACAAATGAGTCACAGTTTATTGGTTTCTACTTTAACAAGTTGAGGGCCTTATTTGATATGTCAGTTGATTTTTCGATCGATGTTGAAGTTTCTCTGTATGTACGTACGCGCAACGTAACGCATGTTACATTTCTTCGGAGCTAATCTTACTCGTGCAATTTTCAGACAATACAAACGGTCGTGACTGGCGCATAGGTCTATCACTACCTATTACTATTACATTGTGTAGAACTTGTTTTAGTTTCTTACACGTTGATGCAAAATAGTGACTCGACTGTGCACAAGAAGTTGTCACTTTATATGCATTTGGCACACTTAAAATAACAAAATACAGTAATGCAATGCAGGTAACGTCATGCATAAATCTGCTAACCTGCAATCATGACGACAGCGTATGACTAAAATTTTCCTGATTTTATATTATCAGTATTTGTACGTGGGTATTTATTAATTAACTAGATTAGTTAATATTGGTACATTCCAGTGTCTGATAATAAAAATTCTTCCATATCTCGTCCAATATGTCTTTTGCAAACTCGAAAAAGTTCTTTATAAATCATAAACAGTTGGGGTTTAATAATTTCCTACGATTTCTTCGACAAAGCAATCAATCACTACTACCAATGGAGCGGTCCCACAAGCGGAAGACTGATCTCCAGTTATACGAAGAGACCCAAGATGCAACCCATCAAGGTAAAAAGCAAAGAGACTGTTGAGCGTGGCTCATTTATCTAAGTGTTGTAACTGACAACAGAAATCAATGCAATCAGCCAAGAACTACTGAGAATATAAATAGGCATAAATGAGACAGAGAATTACAAATGCTCTTATTTATAGAGAATGGTTATGTCAGAGTTTTTGATAGAGCTCCATTCTTAAAACATATTAGTAGGGATATCACAGAAGTTATATAGACGTGCCCTCATTGCTCAAACTTATTAATGATGGAAGGACAAAATTTTCTACAAATCAAGAAGTTTTAACCATTTCTCATCAATATAAATCTAACATTGTTGGATTCAGTCTACTGCTGCTGTTATACAGTTGTTCTGTACAATTTTTTTCTCTCAACATTATTTCAATTGAAGACCATGGAAAAATTATGAAGCTTGGGTTGGCAAATAAAGTTATGGCATGTCTTAAAAATTCAAGAAAACTGGGCTGTATACAATTAACAAAACACTGAAGTTCACCAATTATTAGACTTTTAGCAATCCACAATGGCTTCTCAGATGAACAAATAATGTTGTACAGTATATCCAGAAAAGATGTGAAGAAGTCTTGACAAACAACATGCATAAAGCCCTCCTTTTATACCAGTCAGTAGAAAACATTTAAGTGTGTGAAATTTATTTTCATTGCCAAGAGTATAACATTTGTGGTATAACATTTGTGGGACTTTGGGATTATCTGTGGTGCAGTTGATAAACTAAAGCATGAGGGTAAGGCAATTTTTTATAAGACACTCTATAACAATATAATGTTATGTGCGCGAAACATCAGAATGCGATTTGTATTTGTACAACGGGCTAATTTTTATCATCGTTTAAGCGCACTGTAAACTTTTTTCCTCAAATCCAGTGCCCACTCATTATTTGGTTCGAGTTCCAATGATATATTGAGATCCTTTAACGCATTGTCGTATTGATTCAGTTTGTAATAAACAAGTCCTCTTTTTCTCAATAAAGGTGCGTTGGTTGGACTAAGATCCAACTCCTTGTTGTAATCACTCAATTCGTTGTTGTATTGGTTGAGTTTGCAGTAAACTTCTTCTCTTGCCCTATGTGCCCATCCATTATCATGATCAGGTTCAATCTCCAAACATTTATTGAGGTCAAACAATGCATTGCCATATTGTTCAAGCCAGTAATAAACGGATCCCCTGCAACTCAACGTCCACGCATCCCTTGGTACAATGGACAGAGACTCATTAAGATCTCTCAATGCATTTTCATACTTTGCCGTTGCACGATAGACCTCGCCTCTTCTACTCAATGCCCATGAGTCGTTTGGACATATATCCAATGATTTAATGAAATCGTCCAACGCATTGTCATATTCCTTAAGCATACGATAGACTTCCCCTCTGCACCCCAGTGCCCAAGCATCATTTGGTTCAAGCTCCAATGATTTGTTAAAATCGATCAATGCATCATCGTATTGATCAAGCCAGTAATGGACGTATCCTCTTCGTTTTAGTGAAAATGTATCTTGTGGTTCAAGTGCCAAAGATTTGTTGAAATCATGCAGTGCCTTGTCGTATTCTTCAAGAGTATAATAAACAACTCCCCTTTTCTTCAACGCAAATGTGTCATTTGATTCAATTTCCAATGATCTGTTGAAATCATTCAATGCATTGTCATAGTCGTGACACATAAAATAAACTTCCCCTCTTCTACTCCATGCGAATGCATCATTAGGGTTTATCTCCAATGATCTATTGAGATCGTTAATAGCATTAGGAAACTGTCCAAGTGCACAATAAGCTTCGCCCCTTCTACTTAGTGTCCATGCATCATCAGTTTCAATGGATAATGATTTACTGAAATCTTCCAGTGCATTGTCATAATTATAAAGCAAGCGATAGACTTCGCCCCGTTCTCTCAGTTGCCAAGCATCATTCAGTTCAATCTCTAATATTTGTTAAGATCATTTAATATTAATGCATCATCATGCTGACTAAGCTTGCAATAAAATAACACCTCTTGCTCTAAAATGCATATATTGTTTGGTTCAATCTTTGACCCAATGGTTATAGTTCTCAAGAAGCAGTAGATCATTGAAAACGCTTTCAGACATACCTTCAATACAAAGCCGCCGCTTTTCTTCCTCATTTATTATCTTACTGACAGTTGCCTGGTCAATGTTGAGATTATACTTAGCGTTGAAATGGGCTGCAATTTCAACTTGAGTAGATAGCATGTTATCTTTATGAAAGGCACAAATTTCATGTTTAAGTGAATCGTTGCTGGGCGCCTGCTTTCCTGGATTCTTGGACATTTTCTTTTATATGGTAGAAACAAACAAATTAAATGCTTGATGTGATTAAATAAAGCTATCAGGCCTCCTAAATACAGAAATAAGTAACGAATCCGTCTATAAAAGTTAATCCGCTCCCATAAACGCTACGAGCAACTCTACATTCAATACAAAGCTGATTTATGCAATATCGACATAAATCGTACAAAACCAATTACTATTATGACTAGAGTTGGTTTAGTGACGATGTCTGTTATTATATGCATACGTATGGTGTAATAAAGCCGGCATCTAAACTGACGAATCAGATGGGCGTTATCAAGTCTTGTAATCCTATTTGTTGGGACATTCAATCATAGCACTTGCTGTTGTAACTGCCAGTATTGATATATTTCTGGCTTCAGTGCCTTGCATATTGTTAACATTAACAACCGAGTGTCTATGTTCTTCATCGCGTTTTCTTTAGATATGACGGGCTGAGTATATGATGATTCATTACGGTTTACGGTAGCCGGGAATGACTTCCAGTCCTGTATTATACTTGCTCGTATCAATAAGAAACATTACTCTATTATTGCTATGCTTGATTATTTTTATTGGGAATCGTCTTGTCCTTTGGCGATATAAAGTATCTTATTGGCTATCACTTATTCGATACCTATTTCAACGTGCAATAATACTGTATATCTCTTTCTGCAGTAATAATACCTCAGGTCACGCTGGTACTTAAATTAGTCTTTTGATATAAATTATATACGTAGTATTTTGTTATACCAAAAAACTTTGAAATGTCACTATATGATATACTTTAGAATATATCGCTACAAGAACATGTATCAAAAACTTTGTGATAAAACATTGATTATTATTTTGCTGAAAGGGGGTGTACATTCATACTAGATTCATGGTATTAACATTTTTACTTTTCGTTTCATCTATAAGGTCACGAATTTCATATTGAACTACCGCTGTTGAAGTTGCCAAAAAATCCTTGGTACTTATCAGTAAAGTAAGATATATTACTTCCAGTAAAAAATAGTACTAATACAACTAAAACGCACGTTTTTGCATTAACAAAATCAATAATATTTGCAAAAAGTTGGGGCATAAAGCAGATTGCAAAAAGGATAATTATTGTGTCGGCCGTCTTGTCAAGCGACTTAACTACCAGAGCGCCCACAAGAATGGGAATTAAAGCCAAACGAAACAATAAATAATAAGCTAATTGAAACAACCATTTGGTCACCAAGTAAGCTATCCAGAATGCTGGAATTAACGAAACAAATGTTATGCCCTCCCATATATACATATCACCATGCCGTACCCAATTTGCCGCCATTTGATTAATGCAATCAAGGCACAAACAACAACATGTAGACACATGTTTGCAATTGAAAATACTTTTACAACTGGAATCAGCATAGGCAAATGACACCATTAGTAGAATGGCCCACGTAACTGTATTGTACAATATACCGTCCAGCACGACAAAGGTGATTGGGAAAAGCGGGATAAGAATTGCGTCATATGGATCTTGGTATGACGAATAAGAGTCATCGACAATAGATGCTGTTGCAAGCGGGATAAGTGAGAAAAACACAATAAAACGGAAAAGAGGATTCGAATATCTCGTCTCGTCAATGTTTGTTTAGTACGGTAGTGTTTAATCTCCATTCCGAATCGGGGAGGTTAAAAGTAAAATAATAAATCTGATAAACAGATTTATAGACTTTTCGTTCTCAATTCTGATCAATTATTTACTAGTTATCAGACCACTCATTGACATGGTAGTCTTACAAACATAGAAAGCCACTTATAAGGTTTTATATGCGCGTGTCATCAAACGTTATAAAGTTAAACGTACTTAGCACAACATTATTGGTGACTAGCATCTAGGTAACGGTGTTTCCAACATAGTTCATGTGTCTTACTGCCACTTTGTTATGTTAAGGTATCATCAGGTCTGCATATATGTAGATAGATAAAAACAGCTTAAACTGGGCTTTAGCGAGCACCTCGTTGTGAAGAAAAGTTCCTCGCGATAGTTAAGGTATCAAGAAATGGATATGTGATGGGCCTGTTTTGATAAAGAATTGTTTCTATTGTTTCATATTAATTAATTGAATAGCTTTCAATTCTGTTCGATGTTACGCATTGAATAAAAACAAAACGTAGTACGCAACCGCTTCTACAAGTTTGCTATGTGTTGCGTCACTTTTTGTACTTTTTATCCAAAATGCTGCGCTCAAAAAATTTGAATGTTAAGCATATTATTTCATGCATGTAGTCAATTATAATCCGTACGATATTAAGAAGCGATGCTTATTTATTTGGACAATTCTTTAAAGTCTATTTTAAACATGCGAATATTTATTCAAAGTATTATTTTTCACAATGCCGATTAGTAATTAATCAACATATTTAATCTATTCGGATTTGTTATGTTTATATATTTATTTATATCTATAGAAACTGTTACATTCATTGCATTTCTATGAATCGCAATATCCAAACCCCCTTTTGAAAACGAATCCTGAATATTAATAAGTATTTCACGAGTTGAGTGCCCTCAAAGCCACTAGTCATTTTTCGCTAGACAATATCAACGAGTTTAATAATCAATCATTAACTATGCTAAATTTCCATAACTGTACTGACTTCAATATTATCAAACGCCACTGATTAATAAAAAGGAAATAGAATATATACAAACATCACGAGTTGAGTTAGTGCCATTAACGCCACATAACAGTATAGTTTACTATGCTGTGCTGATCTTTAATACATGTACTTATCAAACACCACTAATTAATAGGAATCAGTGTTAAAGTGTTAATACTGGAACTGGTATTGCGGCTTGACCAGTTAGTGAGTAAAATATGTTCATCTAGGCTAAAATTACGACTTTATTTTCCTTTACTTATTTAATACACTCTCGTAATGACAAAATCAGTTAATTATCTACGCTAATTGTATACAACTGACTGTACATATCGCCGGCCGGGACACCAAAAATTAATTTGACATGTTTAAAACTTAATATGTAAGCTTACATTTTTATCTAAGTTCATAAAATGACGATTGCTTGGCCAAGTAATAGTACATCTGAAATTTAGTTCTAAACTCATAAAATGATTGAAATTGGTTTATCAATTCGTTAATGATTCATCCACTGCTAGCTAGCGTACGATATAACAGATAAATTATTATGTTTATCTGAATTTGGTTCAATTGCCAGACAGCCATTTGCCCGACAGTTATTATTATCATGTTATCATAATTGGGCCAATAATTGTCGGGTAATTGAATGCCACCTAAATTTAATCTAAACTCATGGAATTGAACGTCAGTTGGCTGTAGGGTAATCATAAAGAGAACTGGTATACTATCAAAACTGGTATAACATTCGCAATACTCGTATTAATAGTTCACAACCATCTTTCCGCTAATCCATTCAGTTCATTATATGATTGTAAGTGGGATATTCAATCTGTTGTACGTAAATTATACACTAATTTTAGCACGCACGGTAAATGTAATTTTATCAAAACTTTATATAAAGGTTGGTTTCCCGCCCGTCAAGCAGCATACCATATAAGCAGCATAACTTTAGATTGAAAGGCGAGCTTTGGTACTGGTCATTGCCAAAGAAAATGTAGCAAGCTGAGATCGAGGCATAAACAAAAAAAAAAAAAAGTGGGGTTCAATCCTTACAATATGCTAATTAATGTGCGCGCGCACAAATTGCAATAATTAAAGCTCATCTATATGAAACATTAGAATACGATCTATGCTTGTACTTTGCAAACATTAATGTGAACGTATATAGTTACGCGGTACAAATTTCGTTCAAATTACTACTCTTACTGTCACTTTCAGTTTTCATTCCTCCCCGCAAGTTCATAAATAGTTAGAAACTTCATACCAAGTGTACATTTATCATTTGGTTGGAGTTCCAAAGATATAGTGAAATCCTTCAACGCATTATCATATTGCTCAAGATTGTAATAAACTTCTCCCCTTTTTTTCAACGTTGATGCGTTAGTTGGGTTAAGACACAACGATTTATTGAAATCACTCAACGCTTTGTCGTACTGTTTGAGGCTGTAGTAAACATCTCCTCTTGTTATATGTGTCTTTTCATGATCAGGCTTTAACTCCAAAGATTTATTGAGATCGTTCAATGCCTTATCATACTGCCCAAGCTGGTAATAAACGGATCCCCTGCACCTCAACGCCCAAGCATCAGTTGGTTCAACGGACAGACATTTATCAAGATCGAATAGTGCACTTGCATACCTTCTTATCCTATAACAGACGTTGGCCCTGTACTTTAATGCCCATACGTCGTTTTGATTTATACACAACGATTTAGTGAAATCGTCAAGGGCGTCCAAATTTTGCCAAAGCATACGATAGACATTCCCTCTTTGCTTCAGTACCAAAGCATCATTTGGTTCAAGCTCCAATGATTTGTTAAAATCGATCAACGCATTATCGTATTGATTGAGCCAGTAATGGACGTTCCCTCTTTTCTTTAATGAAAACGTATCGTGTGGTTCAAGCGCCAAAGATTTGTTGAAATCATGCAATGCATTTTCGTATTTCCCAAGACTGTAATAAATATCTCCCCTTTTCTTCCATATACATGCGTCATTTTGTTCAATCTCTAATGCTTTGCTGAAATCATTCAATGCACCGACATAATGCTTACGCATATAATAAAGTTCTCCTCTTCTACTCCATGCGAATGCATCGTTAGGTTCGATCGACAACGATCTACTGAGATCGTTAATAGCATTATTATACTGTTCAAGTGCACAATAAACTTCTCCCCTTCTACTTAATGTCCATGCATCATTAGGTTCAATGGACAATGATTGACTGAAATTTCTCACAGCGGCATAATTCTTGTTACGCAGAAAATAAATAGCTCCTCTTGTTCTTAATACCCATGCATTCTTAGGTTTAGCTTTCAACGACTTTCTAAGATCAACTAATGCATCCTCATGCCGTTCAAGCCAGTAAAGAAGATGACCCCTTTTGCTCAAAGCCCATATTTGGTTTGGTTCAATGTTCAATGCGCTATTGAAATCCATCAACGCTTCATCATATTTATCAAGATTGTAATAGACATCTCCCCTTCGACTCAACGTCCAAGCATGATTCGGTTCAATCTCCAATGATTTATTGAAATGTTTCAATGCAATGTCATAATTGTAAAGCAAGCGATAGACTTCGCCCCGTTCTCTCAGTGCCACAGCATCATTCAGTTCGACGTCTAGATAAGTTAATGCATCATCAAACTCAATAGACAACACTTCTTGCTCTAAAATACATATCGTTTGGAAATCGTTCA
This sequence comes from Paraglomus brasilianum, assembly GCA_910592345.1. Taxonomy (NCBI): domain Eukaryota; kingdom Fungi; phylum Glomeromycota; class Glomeromycetes; order Paraglomerales; family Paraglomeraceae; genus Paraglomus; species Paraglomus brasilianum. The sequence continues at coordinate 12,491 of CAJVPI010000548.1, forward strand.
ATGCTTAATCAAAAACACTTTTAGACATACCTTCAATAAAAAGCCGCTTATCTTTCTCATTTACTATCTCACTGACAGTTGTCTGGTCAACATCTAGATTATACTTGACGTTGAAATGGGCTGCAATTTCAACTTGAGTAGATAGCATGTTATCTTTATGAAAAGCACAAATTTCACGTTTAAGTGATTTGATGCTAGGCGCTCGCTTTCCTGGGTTCTTGGGCATTTTTTTTTTATCATAGAGTGAAGTACGGAGAGGATGAGTACCTTCTCCCGAGTTTTTCTGGATAGTATTACAAAGGATTTTGGAATCTACGTGATACAGGGGTTGCCCAATCGGAGATTTGGAACTTCGACTTGGGGGACAGCGTGGTGGCCTTGGGAACTTTCTTAGCGAAGACGATCGCTTTCAATGATCTTTTTCAGCGGACAGTAATTATTTTCATCCGAATTAATATGTTCGTTATTATAAAGCTTTAGAATTTCTAATACTTGTCGCACAAATTAATCATGTATTATTTTATTGGACATTAGTTAACTTTGTAGTTAGAAATTACAATATGATGCGAAAAGTTAATTTTAGAATATCAAAAGACGCGCGTCTGTTTACATAATTACTATTTTATTCACTTGTTGTTGCTGAGTTTTGGACTGAGTGTCTAATTGCCAGAAAGGATGTTATAGTTAGTATTAGTGCCTCCCAGATCGAGACGTATCACCCCTCCAAACTCTTAATCCAATAGTAAACTATACGTAATGATGATGCATTATCCCCACAAGCATGTTTATTTTGAAGATCGTGACCAAAACTTTTATTTTATTTATCCCGGTTTGGAAAATTTTGTCAAACCCATAATTGGCAAGCACTTTGCAAAAACTTTTTGAACGCCTCACGTAATACATCATCGATGTACAATTGTAATACACAGACATTCGGGGAGGTTCTACACTCTTTCCTGTATGGACGACGAAATAACAGTTGCGGTGAATATTACCTGTAGTAATAGGCGCATCTGCCACTGACATACGCTAATAAGTTGTTAGTGGTGAAAGGAGATAAAGTGCTGTCTTTGAGTACCATTTATTGCTTGGTTGAAGCATTCGAGCAAGGATTAAAGATAAAGCATGCTCTGAACAGGCCTCGCAAAGCTGTCACAGAAATAATAATTACAAAGAGCAAATTGATTATCATTGAATAAATAAAACGAATATCAAGTTGTAAGAAAGCCATTTTGTAGATTTTACAATAAAATTATAAACCATTTATACGGGAATTAGGGATATAATTATACTGTATATTGTAAAATTTTAAGTCACCGTCTGACGCATAAACTTCCTAACAAATCCCAACAAATTTGTTTGTCGAGCTCTATAATCGGCACTTTATCTTATAACATCAAGGTAGCACATATAATAATATAACAAAGGACTTTATTGCCCTCGCAGAAAAGCTAACCTGTATATATTTATAAAAAACCGGTCATAAATATATACCACCATACAGGTTCTACTGTATATACTGAAATTTTATAGGAGAATTCTCTACAGTCACACCCTCTTACAGCACTGGTTTCAGGAAAAACTGATAGCGTTACTGTATGTAGATTGGGACAACTGTATATATCAAGCAAGCAAAATGTTGTAGTAAGGACATCTATTACAATAATAACAGTCTGATATTGTACATAGATTGTATTGCTTTTGTCATCACTATCGTTTAATTGTGTGACTTATCGGACTTGACTTGTTAACCAGTTTAATTAAATTATTTTTCCGCGTGTACTTACGGAAACAATTATGACAGTTACGAAGTGATGTGTTACCCTAGGCAGTCGCAGGCGCTCACACTCCTTACTGCTCGTTTCTTACCTTTTCTTTTTTTTTTTTAATCTTACCTAGAACAATCGAATTAACAACATCATGTAAAAGTTGAATATACAATGCAAACTCTCGAACAAGTTGTTAAAAGGAAGACTCGGTTTATCGACAAGTTCCGTAGCAAGAGGAAGGCAGTTTGAAGACGTAAAAATTCTTACTGGGTATCTGTTGAGTGTTTGTATACTAAGTACGCTGCTACTAAGTTAAAAATTGGATTACGCAAAAGCGCATCGGGCCACACCTGTATAATATCTTTCGGGTAATTACGGTGTAAATCGGAGGTTTAAAAGCACATAGGGTATAAATTAATCAAAACTCCGTTACCGAAAAAAAGCTGTGCATACCCGACTTTGTGGTTCGGGAGCCTGATCGTAAATGATTTAGTTGTTGTGAATGTTTGGTAATCCGTTCCAAAACGCCGACTGTAGCTCATCACTCTCGGGCTGTGGTGAATAGAATACATGGACTATTGAATTGAAAGCGCGTCGTGGCCACAGTATGCGAAGTTTATCCATCAGGTAACTCGGGCCCTGACATCGTTGGACGCGCCTGCTGTAAACGTTCTTCATTGGTTCTTGACTGCGATGACATGGTTACTCATCCATCTCTTTGTTATTATTAGTATCAAACGGGCCGACATGGCAAACGTTATCCGAAAGCTAAATATACAAACGCAGCAACATTTGCCGCCACTCCATATCACACACATACGACAGTTTGCTACAACTCTCGGACAAATCTTTGAAATGACGACTCAGTTTATCGACCACATAGCCGACGAATAACAAGAACAAATATTCAAAGGAGTTCGGGAAAATTGTATTATATGTAGGTTACTAACTTATTCAAGATATTCTCGTCTTCAGTAAAATAAATAATTCCCGTCAATAAAATGACCCAAAAACAAATTATCATGTCTATTTATACTAGTTAGGGATTACACCGACCGCCTCTTTCAAAAAGTTTCCCGACACTATAATCTCGTTCTATATTCGAGATACCTTTGCTTTGTCATTATTCTTATCAGCGCGCTAAGTTTACTCGGCATATTGCCAACAGTAATAACCAAGCAATCTAACTGACATGCCTTCTAACTACTGACAAAGCGGTTTAATCTTACTGAAAAAACGTGGCGACGACCGGAGCCTTGACATAAACAACTAGTATGAGAATAAGTAGAGAAGAAAAGAGCCTTTAGCTATTATGAAAATGTTAGATAAACAAGAAGAGTAAACTACGTAATATCAAAACGCTTGTACGTGGATAAATATTTCATATGACCCCCATTGTCTTCGATATTACTATTATGTCGAAGTGTTGCATGAAACTTTATATGATATTTACTTATGTTAACGCATACGCATTAACCAAGAAGAAACTACCATCAGTCATGGAGAACGTAAAGAAGGGGTTGGCTTTAAAAGAAATGGCGATAGACATAGGTAAATTGGTGGATAAACCAGGTAGGTTTTTTTGGGGGGCTTCGCCCCCTCCCCGTTCTAGTAATTGAGAATTTGTTAACGATTTAATTTCTAAAAAGGAAATCATGAGTGACAGTAGTTTGTGTTATTAATCTATGAGCAAGATTATTTGTATACGTAAACAAAGAATATTTTAGAGTAAGTAATAATATGATTATTTAGACATAGTCGAACTGGGCTTTTAAATTATGGCTTTATCTTATAAGAACATTTTCGTCGCTTCAATTTTTATTATGTTATTCATTTATTGGGAGGCCTTGTATGTGGTGATTACGTGGTAAGGACGGTAGTTTTTTGTTTGTTTATTATTAATATAGATAAGACAACATCGACAGACAGGATTTCCGTTTATTTATTTACTCTAGCTATTCTTTTGCTATTTGGAAAACTCAATCGAGAGTAACACAAACGCATCAAAGCACCGCTGTTATTGAAAGGTTTGCCAACAAAGTCTAGAGAAAATACAAAGAAAGTATGTCTAACTCTCCTACCAGCGATACCCAAGATCCTACTTTTCCCTTCTTTGTTCTCTCTTGGAGGATTCGTGGTACGCTATAATATCATCAAAGTCTGCTATATTAAGTTTGATCCACTGCCGCTTACGTATTGTGAGGTACGAGAGGTAAACGTGGTGATATTATTTCGTACTTGGGCAGCGGATTTTATTGTGGCGATTGTGCGGATCCACGATACGTACGTGTGGTATATTGGCTGAATTATACGCAGTGACATGACACTTGAATGGGTTAATCTGGAGAATTGGAGTAGTAAGTAAGTGGACAAGGTATAGATTAATAATAATGTGTTAGAAAAGGAATAGTTGTCATATGCTAATTACTTACAGTCAGTAATTATCATGTAGCGATGTTATCGTGCCGGCTAGTTTGAGTATGTCATCTAATGCAAAAGCCCATTGTTGCCCGCCAGTCTGGTTTATTTTTCGGCACGTATACATCGAATCGAATATGTATCGGTTCAGAGGCGAAATTGAGAAAGACGCCTTTAGCTTTGAACAGTATATTGCTCTGTTTTTTTCTTGGACTTGGAGAACGTGCACAGCAGTTGAATTAACATCGTCGGATTATAGGAAGTATGCGGAAGAAAGATGCCAAAAAACATGATAGCATCGCAGATGTGTTCTTTATATAAAACGTAATCAGGTAGGTATGGTAAATAGTAAAGTAAAAAAAACTGGGGTCGTTTTTAATAAAGATGAAATATTAATAGGTGGTAAATAAAATATGGAATTCATTATACTGAAGCAGAGACGTGGCATGCAATACTGACCAGTTTCCCGACAAATGCGAACCCTTGTCTTTGCGAAACTCCAATTGTTGGCGGCCATCCTTGAGGTAGATTTGATGGGTATTGAATACGATCGGATTATATGGATTTGCTGTGCATTTTGTTATATTCGCAGGATAGCTGCATAGCAATATTATTGATGGCTGGTTGAAAGCAAAGTTGTTCAGCGTCGACCATGATTCTGATATTATTTTTACGAGCGGTGGTAAGTAAGCGGTAACACGTTTCGAGCTTTCTCCAAGAGAAGATTTATAATATTAGATTATGTTCAAATAATAAGGATCGGATGTGTTTATTTGTGTGGTACTGATTGCAAATTTTTCTCATCTATCATTAAATTCCCTTTTTTGGGTTAGGACAAAAAAAGTGACTCGGTATGACAATACGTTGGCGTAACTAAATAAATTGATTAAGGAAATTGATTTTATCGTTATAATATAGCTAGAGGTGTACAAATCATAAAAATTTCAAAGTAGTCAGAGACTTTTAAGTACCCGGCATCATGTCACGCCCACATACTTACATGTAAACTACTTTACACAATAATATTTGAATCTGTATAACACAGATTTTATAATTTAAAAGGTTTAATCACTTATAAACCATATCAACAGTAATAACTTGCATGCAACTAATTGGTACACATAATTACCTGCTGCTAAAAATTTGTTATTTGAAAGCACAAACAACTTTATTAAATTTATCAAGATATATTGCCAATCTGCTCAATTTTCTTAAGGTTATTTTGTGCCTTGACATGTCCTTGTTCAGCTGCTTTCAGATACAGCTCAACTGCTTTTTGAATATTCTTTTCCACTCCTTCCCCAGACTCATAACAAACACCAAGACTATTCTGTGCCACAGCATATCCTTGTTCAGCAGCTTTTTGATACAGCTCAACTGTTTTTTGAATATTCTTTTCCACTCCTTTTCCATACTTATAACAAAGACCAAGATTAAATTGTGCCCCAGCATATCCTTGTTCAGCTGCTTTCTGATATAGCTCAACTGCTTTTTGAATATTTTTCTCCACTCCTGTTCCATCCTCATAACAAACACCAAAATTATTCTGTGCCCCAGCATGTCCTCGTTCAGCTGCTTTTTGATACAGTTCAACTGCTTTTTGATACAATTCAACTGCTTTTTGAATAGTCTTTTCTACTCCTTCCCCAGACTCATAACATAGACCAAGATTATTCTGTGCCTCAGAATGTCCTTGCTCAGCTGCTTTCTGATATAGCTCAACTGCTTTTTGAATATTCCTTTCCACTCCTTTCCCATACTCATAACAAAGACCAAGATTAAATTGTGCCCCAGCATATCCTTGTTCAGCTGCTTTCTGATACAGCTCAACTGCTTTTTGAATATTCTTTTCCACTCCTTCCCCAGACTCATAACAAATACCAAGACTGTTCTGTGCTCCAGCATATCCTTGTTCAACTGCTTTTTGATACAACTCAACTGCTTTTTGAATATTCTTTTCCACTCCTGTCCCATGCTTATAGCAAACACCAAGATTATATTGTGCCACAGCATATCCTTGTTCAGCTGCTTTCTGATATAGCACAACTGCTTTTTGAATATTCTTTTCTACTCCTTTTCCTTTGTAATAATAAAAGCCAAGACTACATTGAGCTGTAGCATTACCTGCTTTTGCTGAGCATTGATACCATTGAACAGCTTGCCCAAGATCTGTTTCTGTTTCTATTCCATGTGCATAAAAAAATCCAATCAGAAAATAACATTGTCCACAATCAGTATGAGCCTTTAATGTAGCCAATGAACTTTCTTGATTATCATTATCTTGCATAAGCCAATTTTTCATAAGATCAGCCATTTGTTTCATAGATATCCCTGTAAGGTGTAACTTGCTGTATAATATTAACAACCCATTAGAAAGAGAGTGATTGTTAATCTTAATATTTTTTTCATATTGGTCAGTATCACATTTTGGTAATTGGTTCAGGTTTTCCATTATATTTTTTAATCTATGATAGCACTGTTCACTGGTGGGTCGCTTATCTGAATCATTGTCCCAGCATTCTTTATATAAATTTTTATACTCCTCTGGTGTGCCTGGAACTACATCATGGCGGCCCCCATTCAGCCTATAAACCCGAATGTCGAATATATCCTTGAATTCTCCGCATGGATATTCTCTGCTGGATATTTCCCATAGAACAATCCCAAGGCTAAAAATATCAGATTTCTCATCTCGTTTACTATCATTGTCATTAAAGCATTTAGGGTCAAGGTATGCATAAGTTCCTCGGTGATCTGAGCAAGTCTTTCGTAGTAACATTTTTTCAGATGTCCCAAAATCCGTGATCTTAGCTGTCTTCCCGTGAATTAACACATTGTTCGAAGACTTGTGATAACATGAGAGCAATTGATCAATATACAGTTTACGCTAATAAAAATTGTATTAACGAATAATACACTTACTAAATTTTTATGCAAGATTCCCATTCTATGAATATGCCTTAATCCGTTAATAATGTCCAAACCTAGTTGGCAGTTGGCACGCCAATCTAATTTGATAGATGGCGTCGATAAGTATTCCCGTAACGAACCGTTGTCGGCATAATCAAAGACCATCAAGTATCATCCTTTGATATCTATTGAAATTAAAAAAAGTATTATATTCAAGGCTATTTTCTAATACATTGAATGTTTCATCGTTACCTTTGCTAACGCCAAAGAATCGGGTTATGTTGGGATGGTCATCTGCTGTACGATGGATCTTGAGCTAGAATATGCGTCGTGAAATAGACTAAATATAAGGACCACAATTTCATACTCTGATGCAATTCCCACTATACACAATTACAAACCTCCTTTACAAAGCATTTAAAGAACTCGTCTTCGTTCCAATATTTAATCATCTTGTAAGCAACAGTGATGCCCGATGTTGCTACTGTCGCTTTGAAAACTACACCAGAAGCACCATGGCCTATGCAGTCTTTATCGATTAAGCCATCATAAGGATAGAATCGAATGTATTCACTTTCAATACTCTTTTCTAACCATTCTTTGTCAGCGGAAATTGATGTCACCATTACGTTATTATGTGACTTTGAAGTTCTCCGTACTTAAATACTATACATCATTGGTTGATGTTGTGTTACAGACATTGTAACACACAGCGGCTTAGTCGCAATCAAACATTTCCACGTCCCAATATAGAAATGCCTATGATATTTTCGGCTAGACGGAGCAGAAATGTGTTTAAGATCCTGTAGCATAATAAATTTCCACCGTGTTTTTTTGTAAGAGAGTGACAATGACTTTAAAATGAAGGGATTTTATTTAATCAAAAAAAAAAGTAATTTAATAGGTCTCAGTATGGTCTGTATGCTACGTATTTTTTTCATTTACTTTATTATCAAATTTCGTTACACTTAGGTTTTGTTTAATATTGATTTGATCCTTTCGAAGAATGTTGGAGACATTATTGCCACAGATGATCCGGTATCGACTAGAATTCTGCGATAATAGCAATATGTAGCACCACCCGAATATTTCAAGTTACGTCGTGACTACAATGTGATTGACTGTCGTACCTTTATTACAAGATCAAGATCGATATCGCGAAAGTTCAAGTTCGTTAGCACTTGATGCTTCTTTTGCATTTTCAACAAGTTGTTATAGTGTATTTGGTTTCAAATTCATCACTATTAAGCATGTATACTCACCCTTTATACAAAAAGTGTGTGCTGGTATTGCTTCAAGTCCTTTGCTTGCTTCCGATGATTGTTGATGGCATCACGAGACTGTCTATTTGATTTTGGCATTATAATTGTAATGTTAATTTTGACAAACGAAAATCGCACAATCTTATTATGGTAACTAGAGCAATAAATACTTAAGAGGTTCATCTCTTCGTTTTCACGGCTACATATTATGATAGTAATGACGGATGTAGTGGTTTTTGTAGAGGTGCAAGTGTATAAGTAAAAAGATTAGTTAGTAACATATATCAGTAGTAAATTCTTGTTGATGTTTATTTTGTTAGTGTAATGTTGTGGAATCATTCATTTTTTCCTACGACATGGTTCGGGAATTAAATCTGTGAGAGGGATTTTGACATGCGAAGATTGTATTCAAGCATGTGATAAGTCGTGACTTTCTCTATGGATAGTGTGTTTAAATTTTTCGTTGTGTTGGGCTTTTGACATGACTTGTTTAGTGTATTTCTGATCGCTTTTGATAAAAAGAGCACAAAATCTTTTCTGCAGAGGCACTCAATATATGTCAGTGGCAATGTCTTATAATATATTCGTTGAACTTATTTGGATAGGAGATGTTCTCTCTCTGAATGACAACTTTTGTCGAGCACATTATATTATGAGGCGTGAAAAGCTAATGTCATGTGACAAATGTCGGACTAGCTTACACCTGGAAGAGCAGCGGTGTACTAGCTGTTTTGGGATTTAGTTCGTTTCCAACGGAAGCTTTTGCTCTTCCTACTTTAAACTAATATCGTACAATTAGTGACCTTTTAAACAGGATTTAATCCTCACGATGTATATTATCGCTTTTGTATACGCTGTCCCTGGATTATTGTTTAAACTCGAGTATCTCAGCAATTTCCGTACTAGTGATAATTAAACAATAATCCTAAATGCAAAGTACTAAATAGAATTAATTGGCAATGATTAATTCTATTCACCGCTGACGGGGAGAGCGTTTTAACACTTCGCCAAACGATGCAAGTATCTTTTATCAGGGAATAAATGAATTAAGTATATTTGAATCGGATTTTTATTAGAATATAAAGAACTATTCTTTTAGCAACGTCTTGCTGAAGATATGATTCGAATGATCGGAACGATAATTTTTAGCTACTATCTACGACTTTGTATTTATAACTAATTATCGTTTCACTAAATTGTCCAAGTTTACGGATAAATGGAGTAATTTGTGTTCTGTCCTTACGTATTGTGTGGTACGAGAGGTAAACGTGGTGATATTATTTCGTACTTGGGCAGCGGGCGATTGTGCGGATCCGCGTACGTGTGTGCGTGTGGTATATTGGATGAATTCTATGCAGCGACATGGCACTTGAATGGGTTAATCTGGAGAATTGGAGTAGTAAGTAAGTGGACGAGGTATAGAATAATTAATAATGTGTTAGAAAAGTCATAAGCTAATTACTTACAGTCAGTAATTATCATGTAGCGATGTTATCGTGCCGACTAGTTTGAGTATGTCATCTAATGCAAAAGTCATTGTTGCCCGCCAGTCTGGTTTATCTTTCGGCACGTATACATCGAATCGAATATGTATCGGCTCAGAGGCGAAATTGAAAAAGACGACAATAACAATATTTTAATTGTGGAAAACTTGATTGTAAAAGGATAGGTGAAGTTGTCATTTTTAACTACCATTTGACGGTGTGTGGATATAATAGACGTGAGCAGGGAACGCAGAGAAATTGCGCATATTCTTCTTCATAAAGTTTGCGTAAGTTTTTCGTGGAGCGTCGGAAGGGTGATATAGGAAAAACGGAGCAATAATTGTGTGTACGCCAGGAAGTGTCTAAAGGAAAATCGAGAAGGAAAAGACAGATCAGGGATTAAGCAAATCAAATGGAGCCAGAAGAAAAGGACAGATGGATTCAATACAAATTAAGCAAACAAATGGAGGCCATATATGGATAATGGACTAGATGTGTTCGTTTGTTTATCTACAAACACGAATGAAATATAGCAAATGCAATCTGATTACGTGTAATTAAATAAAGCAATAGGCGGGAGTACGTTTTTATGAGTAATAAGGAAAGACACACATATGCACGTGGAAATTGAAGAATTTGATGGGGTATACCCATTTTTCTGAGTAAGGTCGCATAAACAGATTTTTTGTGATAGTGATGAAATAGCAACATAGAAATACAAGTAGAGTGTTAGTTATAATGATAAGTCATCACGGTACGACAATAAGCAGAAGGATAGGCATTTTTAAAGTTACGAAGCGACCAAAAATCTTGTTAAGAATTGATAAGCATGAACAGATATAGTAGCAGAGTCAACGATTTTTTCTTTTTCATAAGCTGCAAATTATTATTTTATTTTATTTTTTATTTAATTATAAAAGCACTGGCCACTCCTTGGGAGGTAAGGTGGGGGAGGTCATGCCAGTCGTTATGCATTACCGTTATGCATTATGAATATATATAGTATATATAGATAAAACGGTCGGGTAAGATCTACATTAAAATTACGGAAAATGGGTATTTGAAGGTTAGTTGCGAAAGCAATTTTAGGAAATGAAGAACTCAAACATCAAATAAAAAGCAAGGAAAACGTAAAAAAGGGAAAGTACGTGCATGAGCCTGCAGCAGGAGATGCGACGAAAATGTACTTTACGTTAATAATCGGTTACTAACAGACTTGCTTTTAAACTGGTTAACTAGGTGGCTGATTTCTTTTGTCTCGACTGGTAGATCTGGATCGGGCAGCGTGTATTCTTAGGTTTGGCTTTCAACGACTTTGTAAGATCAACTAACGCATCTTTCAAACCAGTAATAGAGATTTCCTCTTTTGTTCAAAGCCCATATTTGGTTTGGTTCATCATACTATAATAAACATCTCCCCTTCGGCTCAATGTCCAAGTATGATCGGGTTCAATCTCCAATGATTTGTCGCAATCTTCTAGCGCACTATCATAATTATAATGCAAACGACGGATTCAAGGTGAGGCTGAATCATATAATTTTACATCAATGTATCCATCCATATTGGCGGATTCCATAAATTGTGGCCAGTAAGTGCTGGTAAATTTACGATTTTAAATGAACTCCCGAATTGGATTAAATTGAGTATTTATAGATCGCTGGAACACCTACTGAGAAAATAAACCGCATTGTACTAGAAATTTCCTATACGAAATATGATTACGCTAATTAACGATGGAGATGCATTAATCTATGAAGATCAAAATGTATTGCTGGATCGGTAATATTTGGACCTTTTATAGATACCCTCTTTGGTACAAGTGTGTATCTCTAAATTAATTCTCACATCTATTTGGAGAGCCCTCTGTGAACGGAAAAAATATAAAGTTGTTTTGAAACCAAATGATTTATTATTATTATATAATGTTCCCGAAGGATATATGTTAAATGCGAAAGAAATAATAACTACAACTGATCCATCGGATTTATTTACGGAGAGCCACGAATTGGTCCGTTTGTGGCCGTAAATTAATTTCTGAAACGATCATGAATTTTGGCGATAGAGTTAAAGGGGTTCATACTGATGGGTTTATTATCGAAGGTATGGGCCATATTACGACTGATCTAAAAATTAGGATTCCTTAAACTCGAAAATAAAGGAAAATACTGTAAAATATATCGTGTTGAATGGAAGAAGTAGCTATAATGAGTTAAGTTCCTCTATTACACGTAATTTAAGAACTTCTTTTCATCGAGCGGGTTTTCTGCAGGTGTATTCTTTTCACGCTCTAGCCAATTCATGATACAGATCGAGGAGTTTATCACGGAGATCACCACGATATTTCACGCGGATGTTATTATTCTTTTTTTGGTATGATCCCTCGTTTGGAAATATTTTGGTCGCATTTCGTCTTGTCTGATATAAACATCTGGATCTTTAGCGTCCATAATAGCCTAGCATGGTTAATCATAACATAGCTGGTATTGTTAAACTTCTGTAGCATATTGAATGATCGAAAATGGCTTTCAGAATATCTTGATTGGTTGGAGACATTGTGATATGTTAATAATGATATTTTGTTTGATTGATACTTATAAATAAGAAATATTCAATTGGAATTTAGCATAATTTAAAGATCCACCCCCTTATTATTTGTCTCGTGCTTCAGCATCCACCAATTGCATCCGCTTTGAAATGTAGATCTTTCCATTTAAATTTTTTTTTTTTACATTTAGAAATGATCGCTGCCAAAATCGCCTTTGAGTTTTTAATAGTTTATACTTATACTTATGCTTATGCTTATACTTATACTTATGCTTAAGCTTACGGACAAAGGTCGTTTATATAGTATTTGTTTACATCCCGCAGTATTGTTACACTTACAAAAAAAATCTCCCAAATGACCAATCTCGCTTGCATCTGTTAAATTTGTTGATGTTACAAACTTTTGTAAACGCACATTCTCACTTAATGTGTTTCCCACGGGTGCAACTTGGAATGTCTTGTCTATTTGCTAACATACGAACCTGACTTTGAAGACATAGTCGTTGATTGAGCATATACTATTAGTAGTTGTTAAGGCTTATAACAGAGAAGCTAAATATTTCTTACAATGGATATTTGAAAAAAGAAAAGCTGCCCAACATCTGCCAGATCGATTGATATCCCAGATTGCCATTATGTTTAGACTAATTTGGATAACAAATATTAAACAGTGTCGATCATGATTGTGAAAATAAACGTCTAGAAATAAACATCACATCATTTAATGAATAAATTACACTTAAAATTTTTGAATCGATTCTCGCAACACACTCACTGTAACGCAGAACATGTTCTTCCGATACAGGTATCGCTAACTCATTTAGTCACTCAAAGCAATACTTTCACTCTAACCGTCTCTTATTTATGAGTGTCCATATCGTCTTGAAGAGAATTGCCGGATCGTCCCTCTGAACAATGTTAACATTAATATGTAAAAGCCGAATATTCGATGGAACAGAATAAGTTCGACATAGTCCATGTTCCCATTATCGTGTTTGATTAATTCTTCGAGTTGCATTTCGTCTGCCGCTAGGAGAAGCTCAAGAACCTCTTTCGTGTTTCCAATTTACAAATAATAAATCACAACTTGAATAAGCTCAGCGAAAATATGATGGATGTGATAAAGAAGACACATTATTATTATATATGTAATAAAAAATCTCCCCATTACCATCCCCTCCCTCCTATCTCATCGCAACCCACTCTTTCCCCTTCTCTCTCCTCCGCGGATTTCTCTTCAGTTTTAGTCTAGCCTTTTGATGCCAATAGGCTAATCTTGCACGAAGAATTACATGCATGTCACTCTTTCCTCAACCACCCCACCGCGACCTCTTTGACGCCACAATGTTTACTCCAACGAATCCAATAAATACTATCAATATGAATCAACCATAACAATTCCTTTTACAAATACATTCCCAAAATCGCCCGGTGGTAATCCTAACGTTACTGGTAATGGCAATGTCATCAACATTGACGATAGCCAAAAATAAACGTCCCAAGTAACGCATTGACCAATATAAAATCTCCTATACCAGCCGCATCAAGCAATAGAAATAATGGGGGAGGTGAGGTGTTGAATCACCCAACAGGAGGCATTTTTCATGCGCAATTTTAGTAAACAGTATAACATCCATAGAAGAAAGTGCCAATTAATTAATGCTAAGAAATCACCAAGTATTTTGGAAGGCAGTGCTGCCAGCTCGAATGAGTTGTTGTTGTCATCAGGTCTGTCTGCCAACGTCTCATTTACCTCGTTGAAGTTTGGAAAGCATCGTCAGCCCTGGTCGACTTTACTCAAAATACAATTTGTGACTGTTGTAAATGATGCATTCCTACTCCAGTTCGCTGATTTCTTAGTCCAGAACATTCCACAAATAAATAAAATTATAGTGCACAGAGTAGTCAAACTAAACTTGACAGGAAAGATAGGAGTTAGCGCTGGTAATATTTTCAAGTAATTCGATCGAATCATTAATAGACTCCTCGAAGCTATATTGTCGAGCCAATACTCGGGGGAGAGCGGAACGAATATTGACCTTGGGATTTAGCCTTTTTCCAACGAGATCCT
>CAJVPI010000549.1:0-26945 GCA_910592345.1 Paraglomus brasilianum
TCCGTAATGAGGTTTGGAACTGCCGACGGTCTTCGCTTTTTGTGATGTGTAAGTCTGCTGCAAGAAAATAAATTTATGAAAACGGTTAAAAAGCATAGAAAAGAGTGGAGATGAAATCAGTGAACGGTAGTCAACCTTTTGATAATCGAGCAAGTTGCATGATGCCCAGGCCACGTTTGAATAAAAGGTTTGCAATAAAATAAAATTTTCGATAGATCGGCAAGTATTAGTATTAGTAGAGCACTAAGTATAAGTACCCCCAATGTAAGGATACCATAATTAGTTAAATGACGAATTAATTTTACCCAGATTCATTGTATCAAGATTTCTTTTAAGAACTAAGTGAAGACACATTATTCTTTCACTCTTCAATTCGGCATGATATTTTAAGACTACTACTACTAGTACTAGAGTATTTTTGGCTAAGAAAACAGGCATAACTTGATTTTAATAAAGCGAATATACTTTATGTTGCTATCGACTGCTATAGTCGTATTTAAAAGTGAATCAGTAGTTATATGACACAACAATTTAAGGGAATACACCTATTATGCCTCCTTGTCCTGCCCCTTAACTTTGTAGTGTATCTTTAAGGTAGCTATTATTGTGCTATCTGCCTTTAGCCATTAATAAAAAAGATTTGCCTTATTCTGAGGTTTCAAATAAGCTAAAAAATTGTAGCAAAAACAGGCATGTATATGTGCGAGGAATAATACATATTTAAAATAATAAATTTACAAATTTTTATATTGAGACTGTGTTAGGGTCCCCCTATTATTAGACGCTATCTTTTTTTTTATCTTGTTCCGAATCTTTAATGAGCCAAAAATCTCAACAAACGACGAGTTGTTGAAGAGGAATGGATTTTTAAAGATAGGCACTTGACTTGATATTATTTCCAATCATCATTTTTAAGGCCACGTTATTATCAATTTGTTTATTAAGATGAACATTTTATCTAGTCTTTGCATTTTCAATAAACTATATTTTGCAAAAAAGCCTCTGTGACGAATAATGTATACGTAAATTAAATTTAATTTCCGCCAAAAACAGTTGCAAGATTAAGCGGTTTGAGGCTTTTTTTTTTACACCTACCGAGTTAGTAGTAGTTGGCGGCAAAAAAAGTTGAATTTTTCCTAAGCGTGTACGGACCTTGGATTATAATATTGGTGTTCCGTGAGGCTTTCCGTGGCAATGACGGAATAGATTGAATAATAGTGTAGATAATACATCCGATTAAATATGAGTTTTTTTTCCCACTGAGAGATGTCATAAACTTTCACCTATTTCTGTCGATGCTTTGACATTCTGGCGTGAAAGAGCATCTGACAAAACTTGGGCGAGCCATCGCAGTTGGAAAGTAAAAGTTCCTGAATTCCGGTAGTTTGCGGGTCTAAAAATCCAATAACGATTGACAATTTGTTAATGATGATATATCCTAGATCATAGAAGTGGCTCAAGACGTCCGAATATTCGTAAGAACGGATACCAAAGTATCACTTTACTACCCTATATGCATCACCATATTGTTAATTATACTGCAGCTACAACTTCAATGGGATTAATTTTGATAGCCCATAGGATGTCAGGGAATGATTATACACCAAAAAAACGCGTTTATTATTAACAATTATATTTGGCCAATTTCAAGATTTCGATCGAATCTAATCAGCGATTTCGAAACCTCAGGGTATTTTAAGGGCAATAAGTAATACATGATAAATTAAGTAAGGATGTTAGATTCAAAAAACGGAATCCAAGCTATAGCTGAGAATGATGTTAGCTATCGTCTACAATATGTGCGGGCAACCAACAACTCAAACTCGCCAGGCCTTAATACGCAGACACCAGGAAGTTTCAACACTAAGGGCGCTTGGCTTTGGGAGGCCGCGGGGCTTTACTTGTCTCCTCGAATGGTGGCAGGGCCGACCGCCGACCTATGCCCCGCTTCTCAGTACTTTCCGACTACCGATAGGGCAAATTAAACATTCTCCCAGTCTGCAAGGTACTGCATTATTCAAAAAAAAAATATCGTTTACTAGGAGCGGCAGAGAACAATTTTAAGAAAAGACGCGTCAAAATTATATAATTAATATACTCTTTGAACGGAAGTGACTACGCTTAGAAGGCTAAAATAAGCCGCTTACGGAAGTTAAAGTAACATCCAGCTGTAAATTAAGGGGCGCTGGAGTATCATACCGAAAGGGAAAAGCAATCCAATTACAGTCTGTTACGAAAAAAAGAACTACTGATCGTTGTGCTACAACGATTAGAGCAATGAATGAGCTTTATACTTTTTTAATAGCTTATGAGCAGAGGTTTTATTGCCATAAATTAATAGAGTTTTGCACAAATATTTCCCATAATTAGTTTACGTTTTTATTTATCGATCCCACTAAATTGATTAACATTTTATCAGAAATAGAATTTCACTATAAGCTCCCACAGTTTTGGGCATATTTTTTCCCACATTGTTTTGGCCAATTGTCATAAATTTTCTAGGAGGCTGGGCTGTTGACATGCCGCTAACGATCTTGCACTATGTATTCAAACTTGATCGAGATACTTTGTAATCGAATCTGACAGCAAAAAGCTATGGTTGAGGTTTGAAGTTGTTTGACAGTTTTAAAAACCATAATTTTTACATCAAAATATATATATATAAAAAAAAAAAACAACCTGTAAATCAAAATAATTTAAATTGTATAAAATATACGCGTTCGAAGAGTTTTTCTATTTTTTGCCTTTTTTTTTTGTAACACACTGCGCAACGTACGAGCGTGAGGTATAAAAAGTTACCTTCAAAATTAGATACGCCTTATTAGTTAAAGCTCAATTTCTCAACAACGACAGCGAAGCAAGAAAGTTTTTGCATTCGATAGCACGTTTTTGCGCTTTCGAGTGAATGTAAAGTTGTGTAAATTTATTCTGTGTATTGAGGTTTAAACAATTTTAAACTTTTAGGTCGTATAACTTAATGTTGGTTTTTAAGTAACCAAACTTTAATTGTATAAACATTTTATTATTACTAGTTATACTAACACACTGCAATTTTTTGTGTATACGGTAATTGCATTGCTCGTCATGCCAATATCAGATAGTTGCATTTTGTCGGTGACTTTGAGACGCGAGTGTATTTAAAAATTTTATATCTTCACATACATCCAAGATATTCTAGCAGAATTTTTTCTAAAAAAAATAACAATGGTAATGCTTTAAAATAAGTAAAAAAAAAAGTTATTTTATTATGTCCGATAATTTAACAAAAAATTTCCATAACGTATACCGTAAATCATCAATTATTACCTAGAATATGTGCCTTAGCAAAAAAATTTTGTCTTTATATAAATGTAAAACAAAAACTTGATAAATTAATTAAAATTAATGTTAGTTTATTTGATCCAAATTTCAGAATATTTGCATCATTACTTGTTGTTGAGAATAAAAAGATTGGATTACTAGGAAAATAAAGTATCGACTGGATTACATCTTATGAGATAGGCTTCAACATTACCAAATTCTGAGAAAATGTAAGAGATAATTTAATAATAAATAGCTTATTCCAACTTGTAAATAAATCTGCTATGTCTTACGTTTATTGTACGATATGCATGAACTTGGCGATGATGTTTTATGTCGAATGTCGTCGATGTTGTACATAATCCGATAAATATAGTAATTTGATTTTCAAAGCCACAATAAATAATCCCTTGCATGCATTAATTACCCTGACGATCGAGTGCGCTAAATTTATGCATAATTTTGTTGAACACGTTCCCTGGCTCGTGTCAATTAAAATAATAAAGTTGTATAATTCAACCCCCCCCCTCCGGTCTGCATTTTCGCCTGTAAATTCGCCCTTCGCTCTGGCAACTTCTTAAACATATTCTAACCCTAGCATTAACTTGATGCTATTTTAATTTACGAGCAGCAACTGCATAATTATTTATAATATATCCATACAAACTGTTGAAGAACTGCATTTGTCTACCTTGTAGAAAAGGGAATACCATGAAATGATGGGTTATGTAGAACTTGGCATCAATATGCACGTATAACAATAAAATAGGCGTAGTCTCAAAGCTAAGAGTACGAATAAGTAAGAGCCCAGATCCAGAGTGATATTTAATAAACAGTAATCATGTTCTTTTAATCAGCATTCAGTAATTTGCCTGGATGGATAATGCTGCTAATAAATATGCGTAATTGTCATAAAAATATCTGATGCATCGAAGCAGGGCTGTTCAAGTATATTTACTATTCTATAATTTTCGACTTTTTCTTTTTGATGCGACTAATTGTAAAATTTAGGAAAATTACAGTTTTCAATTCCCTCGAAGGATTTAATAGTGCTATTGTCGAATTCTAAAATTTATCCTCCTGAATTAGTATGTCGGCTCGCTCCCTCGCGGACATGGTACGCCATGCCCTGCTAGCTATCCGGGTATACTTCTGTCGAAAGAGGGGTCAATTATCACCATCGGAATATTCTCCATTTCCCGTCGTCCACCAAAATTAAAATTCACATTCCAATGTCGGTCTTAAAGTAAGACTCATGGTTACTTCGGCGTTGTTCGGAGAATATGGTTTTGGAAATCCTCGTTTGCATTGTTCACCTTGTGGGGTAGGGCCACCGAAATGCTTTTACTGTCGAAGAATGACATTTATCGAGGTAGTGCGCATTCCTGTTAGCCTTTTAAAACGTCGCAATTTGTGTGGATGGCGGAGAACAAAAGGAAAGAGTGAGAATGATAGACTCAAGAGAAAAAATAGGAATATAAGAATAATACCTACCGAGAATCTGCTATTGAGCATCGCTCAATCCTTATATTACGTTATTATTATTCCACACGTAAACTTCCCCAGGCCCGATTAAATGCTCATGGACCAAAGAAATCCTCTGGTTCCTGGATTTTATAAGCCAGAGAGATATAGTCAGTTTATTGTTAATGAATTCACCAAAAAGTCTATAAACCCTCTTTTTTTACATTACAATTGTATCCAGTTTCAGGATATTTTGTATATCCTATCTGGCTTCTACAATTCTTCACCGGACCGGCAAGCCTTCGACACACGTCACACCACTTACGTAACATGGACAATATCGACTGAAAAACATTTATATTGCTGACCCTGTGTCGCAATCAGTTCTTATCGCAGAGAAAGATATGCAGAGGCGTGATAGAGAAATGATCAATGTAGAACCTTTGGAGATCGTGTGGGTGAATATAGCGTATGTGTGATTTAGAGTAATAGTGGTAATTAATAAATCATAATCAATAATAATATGTTCAACTTCTTAATAAATACCATTTAAGAAATGCTCGATTTATTGGGCAGCAGAATATGTTCGTCTAGGATATCCCAACAGCTGGTATGATGGACCCAGAGATAGTCGCCACGATAATTTGTGGTTCAGCACGGAGAAAAAGCGAACTGATAATTTAGAGCAACGATCAGTTGAATGTCTTGCGAATGAAATAGAATAATTGTAAACGGTAACATAACATTACTTGAATGTGCATATTGGAATAAATAGATGTTTTCGTCGTTGTCCGCAACGACAAAGTAAAGTGCTGTCAACTAATGTAAATTACTGAGAGTTTGTGGTAGTCTTCTCAAAAAGGCTAGGTTTGCTGGTTCTTCCTAAAATATCAGATTGTCTAGTAAACTAATTGTCAAAAACATTATGTTCAGCACTCGAGGTTAGCAATCTACTTACTTGAAATCCAGAACAAAACACTATTGTATATATCTCATAAAATAATAAAATCTTTTATGAAAGAAACACTTTTTCGTGTTTGGATGCGACACTAATTAATCGGTTGTTGTCCTCAAATGCAGAACATAACCCTACAGAATACAACGACAATTTAGACAAAACTAAAAATATGTATTTACTCGAATTATTTGCATGGTTACCGTTGGTCTAACGCAAGTCAACAGGTATCCAGGTCGAGGAATTTGTGGCTCAGTAGATTATGCATTTAATAATTAAATTCATGAAGAGTAACCATTCCACGTGTATCCTGCAAAGCAAGAATAGGTGAGCGAACATAATTTATGTAGATTTGATTTGCGCTCATTATAATAAACTCTAATCACAATTCATAACATCCTCTATAATAGTCAACCGAAAAAATCTCGTCCACCAACTCATAAAGCTAAATCAGTTAACTCGTACCTCAATATTAGAATATAGAAGCGCATGGGTCTCTGCCGTGTCCGTGATGGATACAAGAGACAGAGAGCCAGTCGAGTTGAGAAAAGGGACTGTAAGCGTGGTTTTGGCGTGGTTGGAGTGGTTGGATCGGAGTTGTGGAAAGAAAGTTGAGCAGTCGTGGATTATAATAATAAAGTTTTCGTGAGGCGTTTCGCAAACAATGACGGAACGAATAACAATGCAGGAACGTACTATTAAGTATGAAGATTTCCGAAGGATCTCAACTACTTTGACATTCTGGCGTGTGATAGAACTATCACGGTTTAGAACCTGAAATTCCCGAGTTAACGAATCTTGTTAATGATGATATATTTGAGATCACAGAAGTGGTTCAAGTCGTCCGAATACGAATTGATACTCGAAGTATCACGCTTACCAGCACATGCTGACAACAATTCAAACACCACTCCTGTCGCATTACTAACCTCCAATGTTCCGTCAATCCTCAGCACCACAGTCCAAAAGTCTGTCTTAGTCTCGTCTTCTTTCCCAGCACCTCAAAGAATTGAATTCACGACACGAATTTCTATAAATTTTTTCTACAGCGGAACTCTACCACGTGATCAGAGAATTTAATGTTGATCAATCAATCATGCATTTTCAAAACGCATTTATACAAAGAAAAACTTGCATGTGTCAAACTGGTTGGCATTCTAAACCTTTGAAAATTACCCTGATTGGGTCACCACCACTCCGGGCTGATAAGCTGTTCGAAGCCCCTTCAAAGCAGCGTCCCTCGGTACGATCTATCGTCGGGAAGTAGCTCTTATTTCACGTCGAAATAAAATCTACAAGAGCCATTAGTCAGAGAAGTATGTTCAAAGTATCTAAAAACACTGATACGACATAAAAGTATTACTGCGGTTTAATATTACGATAATATCTCTATGTTGGACGAGCCTTATGGGTTCAAGCGACGCGTGAGTATAATAGGTCTACTTTATGTCAACCTTCACCTTCAGTGATTAATGCATTATTTAATTTCAACCAATTAGTGGGCAAGTTGCAAATACGAATTTGGCTATATTTGTATGGTTTTTTTATATAAAAATTTCTATTTACTATAATTTTTGGTTTCTATAATTTTTTGTTTTTTATATAATTTTGGTTTTCTATAATTTTTTTTTCTATAATTTTGTTTTTCTATAATTTTGTTTTATATCTTGCTTATTACTCTTCATAACAGACAAACCGGTTAACCTATATAGCATCAAGGAACGTTACTTTCTCAGGAACTTTGCAGAAACTTTTGTTCGAATTACGTTCTATCAACCGGAGCGGTCATTGATGCTAAGCATCTAACGTGCTTACGAATGGGATGGAAATCTTTGACTTAACCTGCGGTTAAGCGTCTCGGTTACATCCATTATCGCGTATGATCAACTCATGGCTGATGTGCACGAAAACAATGGAATTTTCGTTCAAAGAATGTACTCCTGGCGTGCATACATCCTGTTTTCCAAATAACGGGAAATGAGTTTGAAGTTGTGAGTCAACACTTAATTTTCTATATGGAGATGTATAGTAGTACGTGGAATTTGATTTCGCCAAAACGGATACCCAACGGGTAAGCAATAAAAGCGGACGAATTTATTTGTAGTATCAATAACTGACTAGTATAATCTGCCTCTAGGTAATGGTTTATGATAATCCCAAAGGACAGTCCGGTTCATACGAAGACCTTTTTCTATTGTTTACAACATCCATGTCCTGTCATCAGTTAGCAAGTTTGTATTTATCAAGCTACCGATAACGGTGATGTTCTCAGAGGTAAATATATAACACTGCGGTCATCCAAGCTTTGGATAGCTGTTCAATATTACGGTAATGTCTCTATGTTGGACGAAACTTATGCGTTCACAGGGACTTTCTATCAATCTCGACTTTCAGTTATTAATGCGTGTATTATTTAATTTCAACCAACTAGTGGGCAAGTTGCAACTACGAATTTTTGGCTACATCTTGCTTAATGGAATGCAACGAATATGGAGTTTCATTCTTAGTTTTCCAATTATCCTAAAATTACATCAACATTCACCCTATTGCCCACATTACATTGTGTCATCTTAGCAGTTCAAATATCACAACGATTAATCTTATTAAAAGAAGTTATCGTATGGTCAACAAACTCTATCCTAGAAAAACATTGTAGAAAATTGGGCAATCACAAAGCGACGCGAACAATCTAAGCTTTGTCTGTTGCTGACATTCACGAAGAAGGAAATATTTCGATAATTTATTTGGCTAGCAACAAAAATATTGAAATAAATGTTTGTGTAAATGTGATGAAGTGCGTTATCGAAAAATTGTACACAAACCGCACGCCATCGAACTGCAATAAAAGTAGACTCTTCGTTTTATAGGATGGATTACTTACGGAAACCGTCGTCAATAAAGTGTTGGGAAGGGTCTCACATACTTGGTATTAATTATATTGGGTCCGTCATGTACCGCCCCATCATTTGTTGCATTACTCCACGCAGCCCGTCACCTTCATTTTGTTTGGTCACTCCTTACTTCCTGTAATCGATTACTACAATCAGCAGGTATCCCCATCTCGCCCTCAGTAATTTACAGTTCTCAGTATTTTTTAAATTATAGATTTTGTTTTTATTATTTTTAACATGCTCAAGACTAACATCATTAAATCAAGATGAATAGTGGCTTCCTCTTAGATCTATAAATTTTGAGTAACAAGAAACATTATTATACTTTAACACACTGATATCAGGCAAAATCATGTTTCGATTTATGATCTTCTATAAGCCTAAAAACGCGAACATTGTATAGTAGATTTGAGACAATCAAACTGAGATTACTAAAATGCAAATATAAAGACAAGGATTTCTTTAACCCGCCTAATGTATTAAGTAAAAAAAAAAATAGTAATACGTTTACATATTATTATAATAACAGATAACCGATTTTTGCATTAGAATTTATAAAAACCGTAAAGACGATCGTCACCGCCATTATTTTCGCCGGGGACTGTAATTGCCCCCAATTATTAACGTATCTGTAAGAAAACTTCATCCATTCCCATGGCATTCACCGGTTGCTCGTCAGCAAGTGTCTTGAAGAACTATATGAGACGTGGTTCTTCCTTCTTGGGGTTTAGCGAGCACTTTTTATGGATAAAGTTACTCACAATAGTTCTTCCCTTCTTTGAAACATGGCTTTTGAGCGTTTCTCTTGTGCACGGGCCTGTCTCTCTTGAAACGGGTCGTAACATCAATATATGCAAGACTTACGCCTTTGTCAGAAAACACTATCTGCTGAATTTCGTAAAAAGAGTTTAGTGATTCTAGCAGCTTTTCAAATTAAATTTTGATCAGTGTTGCCGTACAATAATTGGTGATATAATTATTTATATCTATATAATAATAAATACTACGTTCAGTGGTTGTAGATTAAATAATAATTATTATTATTATCAATATGGTCAGTTATAATCAAGTCCGTTTCAATACAACGAGTATTAGTATGTCACCCAAAACTATTCCTAGTTTGCATTTTGAAATTGTTATATTAGTTAACAGCTCTAGTTCTCATAAAGGTTTGTTAAAAATTTATTATGGTAAATTAAAAATAAGATTGTCATTACATTTATAAATTGATAATTAATTTCAGCAACCATGGTTGACAATACAAGCTTCTACCATTTTGGGCATACTAGATATTTTTATGTAACATTTGTTCCCATTCTTGTTTTAAAAATTTCCAACTATTCTAGTTTTTGACCTTCAAAGACAATCTTTTTAATTTTCAAAAGTTCATTTTGCAGGGGATTAAGGTCTTGTGACTGAGAAAACCAATCTGATCTTTTGTAAGCATTCGGTTATTGTTAGTTCAAAATACAAAACAAAAATAATTGTCAGGTTCTCCCACTCTTTAAAGAAATGATCATCAAGTTTATATTTACAACATAATGATAAAATTTCCCAAAATAGAGTTTAACATTAATAAAAGACTTCTTTGATAACTAAAGCTTTCAAATAATACAAAATTGTAATTACGTTTTAAGAAACAAAAACAAAATAGCCATTGCATAAATTTATTTTATTATATTAAACACTTCACAAAATAAAGTTGGGCATTAATAAAAGACTTTCTTGGAAGCTAGAATTTTTAAATAATATAAGAACTGCAATCATTATTAAGTGTAATTTTTGAAAAAAAAATATATATATAGATAGTTTTTGGAACACTTTGTCCATTGAGTATAACTATTGCATCAAAGTTATTCCTAGCACGACTTCTTGGGTTAAATTGTTGAGACAGAAAATAGTTTTTCAACCGATATTTTAACGTGACTATAGTCTCACCAGACTGCCAATTCTTTCGGTGACGGATAGTCTTCATATTATCAGAGATCAAACCACAGTACTATAATTAAGGTTATAGTCAAGTAAAGAATAGAGTAATAAGGAAGTCTTACTAAAGGCTAATTTACCAATTTTTTTGTTGCAAATTGACAGTGACTTTCTCTTTCAACCGTAGTCATAGTAAAGTTTATGAATTTTACTCTCATAGACTGTGATCGTATCCAAGTAAAGTTATTGTTTGAGTCTCATGTCTTCAATAGACTTTTCGCAACTACTAAAATTCAGCTAGTACTAGTGCAATAACAATAACTAACGCTATTATTATTGGTCTGTAACAACAATCCAGAATAATCAACCAATCATAGAAAGCATATACGTATATCAGATTAATAAGAACCTACGTAAGTAAGTAAGACCTGTTTGTTATCTGTATCAAATTAACACAGTAACAAATAGGAACCAAAATTCAAATTTTATTTTTAGTATTAAGCATTTATTAAATATCAAAGCTATATTTCCATATAATGTATTTGTTGACCCGTTACATTTATGAGACCTCTCTTTTTCTAATAAAAAATAGTTAATAAACTAAGTTATAGACAAATATTATTAAAGAGTCTGGTATGTCTACTCATTATTTACATTAACTTTTGCAATTGATAATATTAATAAAAACCTTGCTTTTTCTCCCCCCCCCCCCTACATTAATAATTTTGAGCTTTCGAGGTCTTTATTGAGCACATGGGTGATTTACTGTGCTTTTACTACATACATTTTTCATAACAAATAAATATAAATATAAAAATGTAAAGCTGATACTGAAAGTTTTTTGACATATTTATACAAGGTGGATACGATCGTCTATTTTATTTATAAGTTATCAAAAAAATCTCCGAACAACTATTTTGACAAAAGATTTATTAAAGAACATTTAGTTAAGACCAAATTAGAAATAAATTATTACGAAATTAGCAGAACACAGAGGAAATCGGTAGATGATGCTACTTAATACATATTTACTACCGATTAATAATTAAATTTGTACAACACACAGATTATAACCTGTGTGTTGTGCAGCACGTTCGGCTTTTATGTATACCCAGGGAATGTGCGCCTGGGCCTTAGTTTATCCGCGGACATCTGCTCAACTTTCGAGTCAAGCAATTTTGTTGCTGCGGATGATGGTAATGGGACGTGGTCCCATCTTTAGCGATAAAGGCCGCCACGCCTATACTTAAGAGTATCCGTATAGTATTCCCGAAGAAAAAGTCGTTTTGTACGGTGGTCGATAAATTAACCACTTCAAGGTGGATGTTTTTGGGGAGGAAAAAAATTCCTGGGAGACAGAGGTTTAACCTTCACGCCTGCGCAATTGTTCCAAGCAAAGATAGCATGGCCGTTTCGGACGCTTTTGTGACGATTATCAAGGAATTTGAGTAACTGATGGAAACGCATTTGCGATAAGGTTAACATTTTTGTGTTGCGTGAAGAATCTGAATAACTTTGTCATTATGTACCTGTTCGTGTATTCCAACTTGCATGATTTTCCGATTTGGCAAACAGCCACAGTCCGTTAGATTGTGTAACAACGACTCGTTCAAATATGGCGTTCCATTATTCCTTATCGTCATTAACCATCTTACCTGACCACGCATTAGGGCGAACCAAACGAATCCGAAATTTCCCAATTTGATTTCTTTGTCTGCACCAAAATCATTAAGCGATTATCAATACAGATGGGCTGGAGGAACTGATCATGAGATCTAATATATGTACTACTTGAGCGATAGACTCGTCATATCCTTTTCTGGAGACAGATGGTCTATATTTTGGGGCAATGTTGAATGGCGATATGATGCTTGGCGTTTTTGTGTCGCGCGTAAAGTTGCTATTACTATGTATGAACGAAAGGATTTGCACTCCCTCTTCTTTATTATCATGCTGCATGTTGAAACGACAGGTTTTAGCAGGTCATTTATGCAGGAATAAAGACTATCTTGGAAGATTGGGGTTATCGATCGTTATCATTATGTTGTATCTTATTACGATTACCAAATTTGAATTTTCAAAAGAAGAGCTGTGCAATGGCTGTGTATTGAACTAATCTCCTTTGAGCCTATACGGTAGTTACATTGCAGGTTTCAGTGTTATATGCGGAAGACTTTCATATGCCATTTGTTATCGACTGACCTTCGGCAGCAAACGTCGTGATACACAGGTGTTGTTACATAGACTGCTTTTGGCAAATTTCACATTATTTGCTTGTTAAGGTTATTCATTGACACAAGTGGAACGATCCACACTAACTTAGTTATGGATAGGGGATAATAATAATAATAAAATGTAGCAGCAGTTTGTAACAAGGGATATATTTTAAGTATAAAGATGTTGGGGATCGTCATAGCAGATATGTAATCATTCAGGTGTATTGCCATATCACGTCAATTGGCCCAAACGTAAAACATATCCGAATACTTTTTATTAAAGAGTTACCAGTTCTCGTTCGCTTATTCTTTATCGCCGTAGATGCAAAACCACACCACAGTAGTTATTTTTCTCTTACAGTCTTACGTTTCATCTATTACCGATTAGTCGTTTGTATCATAATATTATTTGTATCACTAGCACCCAGACTGTTATCGGACATCCCGATGCACAATGCACGTAGAAACAACCTGCGTAGAAGGGTCTTATGGAATCCAATCTGCTGATGCCATAAACACTTGTCAGGTTTAGTCCAAAATTGAAAGGATCGCCGAGATTGGCGTATGATACTGCATATTTGACATTTCATATGTAAGGAAGGAAATAGGAAAATCGCACTCTCTGCATTTCTTATTAATACAATAGTTTTGTAAGCAAAGTTTGCCGACAAACAAAATGAACAACAACAAGTCCTGTCAATGGGAATCGCACGCAATTGTCGACAATCTGGAAATAAAAAATGTAAGTCAGGGCAGACTATATGCTTTACATTTGCTACAAGTTGTGAATAGAATATTTACCCATTCAAATTATCGCTTGCTTTTTTCTTCAGAATTCGACAGACTACGTGTTAAACCGTAGTTCTCTGGCAATTGTCGATAATTTAGAAATAATAAAAAAAGTAAGTCGGCAGACTACATTCTTTACACTTTGCTACAAGTTGTGAATAGGATATTTACCCATTCAAATTATCGCTTGCGTTTTTCCTCAGAATTTGATAGACTACGTGTTAAACCGTAGTTCTCCAGCAATTGTCGATAATTTGGAAATTAAAAAAAAAAGTAAGCAGGGCAGACTACATGCTTTACACTTTACTACAAATTGTGAATAGGATATTTACCCATTCAATTATCGCTTGCGTTTTTCCCCAGAATTTGATAGACTACGTGTTAAACCGTAGTTCTCCGGCAAAGCGATATTCTCATCGATATATCTGCCGGTCTTCACCGTCCTCTTTCTTTCCTGGCAGTCCGATGCCTGCTTGTAAGTTTCTCGTTTTGTTTTTGTAAATGTCAATCCCCCGATTATATCGTTTACAGTAAGCTTTTTATTGCAGCGGCTTACTATTCGGGTGAAGTTAGTTTTTGATCTAACCTTTTAATTATCTTTTCTATGTTTAGTGTAGAATGATATATCTACATATCATTCATACTACAGGCTTTCAACTACGTAAGTTACCGATTGAGTTCCGAAGCAACCAGCTTGTACGAAATTTTCTAATATTCGCTTCTGTGCTAATAGATACACGCAACGAATATGAGACCCCTTTCTAAAGCTATACCAATTTTTGATGAAGAGATTGGGGTGGGGGGGAGAGGAGAGGACGGCAATTGTCTACGGGTCGAATATCCAGAGGCTGCGGGCCCTGTTTAAGGGTCACAATCACTATTAATATTAATTATTATGATGTACAGTACACGAATTACTATAGAAATAAAATTTTATGAAAACGAGCGTTCAATTTTCAGATGCTATTACGTGACTAATGGGAGATATCAATATCTCATACTACATCTCCCTGTCAACGAAAGACAATTGATGCTATGATACCTACATCCAATCAGTTCTCCCTTGTTTCACAAATGGTGATCAGCAAATATGACAGACACTGTGTGACGCTCCTGGCCGGTCGAACAAATACAAAGGCCTGCTCGCGAATGGCTAAACTATCAACGTGAAGATTATGTAGGACCACTGTGGAAACACACACAGTAAAGTTTACAGTAAATCCATTTTTCAGGCCAGACGGTTTAATGAGTACTATTACTACAACCTGGCAAAGGAGGACTTCTGCGGAAAGACGGAAACGATACAGACATTAAAACTGTACTCTGCCCTTTAAAATTATAAACATGAACGTAAAGATCTTGAAGGATAAGTACTCTAAAGCACAAAGAGATTATGTCAATCAAAAAAGTTCAGATTTAATTTCCCTGCAGGGACTCTCTTTGAAGGAATTAGTGTCCAGCAATAAACACATGTCTTGACAATACCTCCCAGACACTACAATATGATCACCATAATTGAACAAAGATGAGGTAGGGCAAGATGCAGAAAAAATTAAACACTATCATGTAACAGCTGAACAACCTTTGGCTTTAAAGACAATCCTTGCTTATGCCAATGTTATGTTGTGAAGTTTTTATGAAAGACAACACAGATTCAGCAGAGACAATGTGCAGCTTTATAGCAATATGTTGGCAGAATCTTCCCCTTGAAGGGACTAAATTGGGTGTGTTGCAATGCCCACTTCAGGTGTATCAAGTACAAGAGGAACAAGTAGTTGCCAATAAAGATCCTATAAAAACCAAAATGCTCAGTGACTACAAGATAATTGAGCAGGAACATTGTCAAAGAACAATCTGGTCAAAACACACAGTATTGCATGAGCAAATACAATGTCATTGTAGGCTCATTAGCAAGCCTTTTCCCAAACACTTTACACTAAAAATAAGATGGGAGAGTGCTTCCCATGTGTGGTTAACTACCTCCAAAAACCTTCAAATTTATGATTAATAAAGTAGACTCACTGGACATGAAAATGGATGTAAAATGGATGCAATTTATACTATCACTACTACAAACACAACAACCTCAACTGCACCAACCACAACACCCATGCCAACCACTACAATTGCTATAACCACAACAACCACAACTGGTCAATATTACAATGACATATACATACCCTACCTGTAGTCACCAAAATGACTTTGACACCCAGCACTTTATGTGCTATCATGTTAAGATAGAGTAATATACAATAATAATTCCACAGCTTTCATTCACAAAATACTGAATATGTATACAGACAGAGTAAGAGATAGCTATGAAACAACTACAATTTACTATGGAAATCTGATATTTAATATTGTAATTTTGCTTCCTTTACCAAAAATAAAAAGAAAATGATTTCCCATGCATGAGATCATTGTCTGTATACACGTGTTGCACACCAAATTTTTCCAAGATATTTACTAATGTATTAGTATTCTCTATGAATTTGTTTGTGTAAGTTTTAAAAAAATCTGTTCACAAAGAGAAAAAAGCATACAACTTTGAACAAATATGGCCCCCTTAACTAAATGTTTTGTTTACAATCTGTTACTGTGGCATGATGGAGTTTAACAAGGTGCATAAGTTCATTTATCATTATAATTGTTGTTACTATATTGTTATCAAAGAGAAAATCCATGACAAGATCAAAACAAATATTTGATTTGTGTAACCATTGTTACAGTCGGGTTTTGGAGAGCGATCAATCTTTCGCGTAGGAGTGTTCTTCCGACCGGGGGATGTTACCAGATTAGTTTCGTGCTGCCGCCCTTATTACAGTAATTGTTCAATTAAGACTGAATTCTAATCTACAAGTAACCTAATTTAATAATTAAAAATGCGCGCTTCCTAACTCCCTATTCGAGCTCCAATCACTCGTAATTCCAAATAAGGTACCTACGATAGAATAATAACAACAATTATTCTACTGCAGAATCGAAGTTTTATTTAATAATTAAATAGGGCCATCTTCGATTTGGTGTTCCGACGTCGGGCATCTGTCACTTGTCTCTAATATAACCGATTAAACAGTAATCGGGTTTAATAATTAATTATAAGCTCTCGTTTCTCAATTAAGAGTAATAGATCGGCGGACAACTTACATGAGGGTCGCTTATATACCTTTAGCGACACTCAAACATCGAAACGGAGTTAAAAATAATTAAACAATCGACATTCTAAAATTAAGGTCATTTTGCTTGACTGCGGAGGAAGATTTACCATGTGACTCACTTATTTGATCGCTTGCCATAAAATGTTACAACTACAACTACATCCCAAATTGTGTCATACCTTTTTGCAGACTAAATAATTATGTCACGGGTCTTATTATTACACCTTTCATGGAAGCATTCATTTCTTTTCACATTACTGCAAAATATGTGCCTTAATACTCCATACTCTCCCTGTTAAATAGCTTTATTTATTAGTGTCATGAAACAAGAGAGTGAAAGTCCTAACATTGAAAAGTCTGAAGAATATGAAGAATCCAAAAACAAAAATGAAGATGAAGAAAGTTTAATGGAAGATAACAGTGGTGAAGAACTAGGGTGACATAATAGTAATGGCTGACATAGTGGAGACACAACAAAAGAACACTGATAGATCAGCTTCTGCCATTTCAAATCAGGCAGGTTGTGCAATGCCTTCACAAATAATATTATTGATACAGATTCTCTTGGATTATGTTGGGAGAGACAAAGGAAGACAGATTAAGATGTCAATTCCTCATCTTTAAAAATGGCAAGAAGATAACAAAATTGAACTTACTGCTGACCATGGAATTGTGATCTTAATAAGTGGGATTCATGCAATTATATAATTACATAAAGATCTACAAACATTTTAGTAGCAATTGTCCAAGAAAGAAATGTCTAGTGACTGATAGATAAGCTCACTGATATAATTCTGTAAATGTACATTTCCTGTTATACAGGAGGTAAAAAGTATTGTGTGATGCGCAACGACGTATTCCTCCTGATTTCTGCGTAACTCCGATGGTATCGCAGGATCTAGCGGATCGGAGAGTAGCACCGAGAAGAATCTGTAAAGTGGTACAACTGACAGCGGTACAGACTACATCAGGCGACATTACATTTTTATTTATATCTGCTAAATTGGTTGGAACTTTCATAATATCATTAACATACTCTTCTACGGCATCCGTCCTTAAACTTCATTATCTTTGGTCTTTGGTGCGGTTGATATTTTGCAGAAAGCAATCCGAATAGGAGCTATATCGAGTTAAGATGATACAAATGAGTTTGGGATTAAAAAAACAACGCGGTGATAAGTGCCAGAAATATCCTCCTTTGCTTCTTCACCGAAGCCTTCATCTCTCGTAGCAACATATAATTTTCTTACAATATCACTTCCACTTCCTATACATTATTCCACCATAACGTACCAGATTTGATGACGCGTCAGTGGTAATATGCTGAAAGCGCATGCTGAGTAAACGAAATATTAGTCGCACATCGGCGATTCAGGTGGTCAATGGCTTTGTTCCGTAAGCTCAAACACAAAGCAAGACTTTGCGAAATTCGAAGAGCGTCAGTGTTTGATCCAACATACCGAATAAAAAACAAATAAGTAAAAGGTTGAATTTCGCAGTCTTGGATATCTTCGTGTATGCGACAAATCCCGAAGGCTTGAATCCAAATATGAGCCTTACTGATCCATTCCCAATGCAGCAAAACAACATTTCACTAGCAACAGAGGTGAGCTTCCGAGCTCCATCTTTAAGGTTCTACATGTGACATGGTTATTATGTATTTTGCCAAAATGATCATGTATCCATCCCATATTAATATTTATTACTGCTCCAGAATAAATCAGTAATTTTGATTACTGTTGCATTGGACCCTTTCACGTACATTTCAAACCCCTGTCTTCCTCTGAGATCTCGTTAATGCGAGTCAGACTCTCCCGTTGTGAAGTATTTGGGGTTTCCAGTTTGCTCAACTCTTTGAGTTAACTCTACTCTTATCCGGATCAATTATATTTGCACCCCTTTTTTGTTGATCCGGATCTATGACACCTAAATAGTAATAAATATATATTCTTTTTCTTCAATAGTAATTTTATTGGAGGCGCTATATATACAAATATCCAGTCAGTTCAGTTTGATGAAATAAATTTTAGCTTTAGCTCTCTCCCATATTTAATGTCAATGATGCCGCTGGAGAGCGGGTTCAGTAATTGACCTTTGGAATTTAGCTCTTTCAATCGTTTACACGTGACCGTCGATCGTCGATCAGTCTATAAAATTTTTACTCAACTCTTGAAACGACATTCAGAAGGATATATTATATGATAATTTGCAGAGTTGTTCGAATAATGTAAGGGATTCCCTGGAACTCAATAAAAAAGCGGCTTAAGCATGCGGTGTGGAATGGTGGTCGGTAGTTTTGTTAGCTGTGAAAAAAAACAAGTCAGAAATGGAAGGTTATGACGATATTTGAAAAGGTGGAGCTGAGCGCAAGCGCGTAATGAGCGGTGAGCTAGGCTTAATTGTGGTATAAAGTTTAAGTTATTCCATTAAATCTATCATCAAATGCTGACTATGCCTCTTTGCGTTATAACATCTAGAAACTGGAGAGCCAAATGGGTTTAGGGGCATTTTTACGTGCCTATGAAATAATACAATCCATCAACCGACTCTACTTGATTGCCACCCCCCAGAAACGCCTCATCCATCCTTTTCTAATAATAATTAAAGGCAGTCTGACAGGAAGATGCATGTGAACAACGCATTCTCGGCTTTGCTATCAAGCGGTAGAATAGAAAAATCAATTGAGCTGCATCAAAAAGCATTTGAACAAGGAAATGCATCGACTTGGTTTGTGTTATCAACATGAAACTAAGGCAATCAATTTCTTTCAACAAGAAGCTGGTTAATAGAAACACACGAAAGCAAGAACATTTGGAGGTGATTTCGGTTGCCGCTAGGAAAGAAGGACAAATAATTATTCACGAGTATAAACTCCATCTGCGAATGTGCATGTACGGACTTTTTGAACAAGCACCGCGTTGGTTGCGATTGTTATGACACTCGCGCAATCCTGTATGCCACACGTCGAATACGTTTACATTACATACTCCATCTTCCCACGCGTCGGATTGCTCTCCAGCAAGTACGTGGACAATCTACCTTCATATATCAAGCATATCGTGTAGGTCTTTGGGCTGAGAAAAGTAAGTCGATAACGAAACAGGGGGACCGGGAATAGCTCGTGCACAATATCAGTTGGAAATATATTTGTTGTATGTCATAGGCAATCGAAGACGGTGTATATATGTATAATTTGATTTATTTATACTAAAACGCGCTTCTACATAACATAAATGATCTTTAGGGACACTGCGGTAATCGATCGAGCAGAAGATATCGGCAGGGCACGTCAGAGCATACTATCGTCTTCTATCGCATTGGCGTAAACGACACGGACGACCGCTGTGGTGACTCATCTATACAACTCCCCCCTCCTATAACCTGGATGACATTATGAGGATTTCTTGGGACATTTATATAGGCGAAGGGAATGGCACGTCAGAGCATACTATCGCATTGGCGTAAACGCCACGGACGACTGCCGTGGTGACTCATCTATACAACTCCCCCCTCCTATAGCCTGGATGACATTATGAGGATTCCTTGGGACATTTATATAGGCGAAGGGAATGGCACGTCAGAGCATACTATCGTCTTCCATCGCATTGGCGTAGACGCCACGGACGACTGCTGTGGTGACTCATCTATACGACTCCCCCTCCCCCCATAACCTGTGCGACGTTATGAAGATTGCTTGAGACATTTATATAGGCGAAGGGAATGACACGACTGCTGTGGTGACTCATCTATACAACTCCCCCCTCCTATAACCTGGAAGACGTTATGAGAATTTCTTGGGACATTTATATAGGCGAAGGGAATGGCACGTCAGAGCATACTATCGTCTTCTATCGTATTGGCGTAAACGCCACGGACGACTGCTGCGGTGACTCATCTATACGACTCCCCCCTCCCCCATAACCTGTGCGACGTTATGAAGATTGCTTGAGACATTTATATAATCTTGGTAGTAAGAACGACTATAATATAACGACTACTATTCCGAAAGAAATTTGGGCAGAGATCATGCTCAAGTACAATACAATATACGCTGAACGCTGAAGCATTGGAAACACCTCACTTGAACGATTATATTCACTTCTGCTTCAAAGGCCGCGCAAGATGCAAAAAACCCCTATACATAATATATATAAGACATTCGATTAAGATAGTAAATGAGAATGGAATAACGACTTGACTATGGATAAAATCTTCTTGTCAACAGCATGACGTAACGAAATATTTCACCCTTCAGTCGAACTGACGAATACTAAAGGTGGAGGATCATAATATGACTCTTACTATAAGGAAAGGTTTATTCACAAATAAACATTCTTGATGACGATTTAATGAAGCAGTTTGACGAAGAATATAGAAAGGCTCATCCCTATTGCTCCAAAGAAGAATTACTAGCATACAACACTACACCAAACAAAAATTGGCATCATTCAGTCACAATTTACATATATTATCGTCAATAGAAAATAAGAAATCACCAACACGATACACAAGTTATCTTTGTCAAAGGAATCTTCTCTATTTTCAATAACGCTATATTATTCTTAACGTTAGCCGCTCCGTCTGTTTACTGTCAACATTGTACTGACAGAATTTTGATATTAATAAACTGTCATAGCGAGATTGAACGACTATGTGTAGTAGCTTGGAAATATGTAATCTGTATGATGCCATCGTAAAATATACAGTTGTATCGTTCTGTGAATTGCATGTACGGTAATAATCAAAAAGCATGACACATGTAGCCCAGACTCACCTTGAAAACAACCATTCGGCATTTCCAATTGACACGTAACTATTCCGATCTGGCAAATTGCTATATTTTAATTTAGGTGTTCTCTTTGTCTCAACTCTAACCCACAAAATTCTCGTGCCATATTTCCTGCAATCCTAATAGCCGGTGCAGATTATGTGGACCGACGATTCTAATTGTTTTTCTGGTTTCTAACCCACATCCTAACGTTTCGTAATGCATAGTGCATTATCATATTCACTACTCTCCTCCAACTCTAACTTATCAAAGTAATCATTTGATACGTAGTCATCCTTCTGACCTGGTACGCGCGCCATATTGTACATGTTCGACGAAACTCTTCCCCATTCTAGAAACCAATATTTTTCTCATATCTATTGCATCATCCGACATCTGATGCACTATGCCAGCTAAGGTGTTATGCGGCAGCGAGCTGTCTGGAATTTATTTATCAATACAATGTCTCAACCTTACTAGGCTGCACGATTTTATTCATGCTACAGCCGTAACTGCTATATTTTCTAGCAATCACCGTCTTTCACCAGTGTCATCCTTTACTATCTCTATAAAATCGTCACATTTCATAATCACGTAATATACTAAACCAATTGATAACCATTTCCGATTTGAAAGTATTAGTCTTTATGATACCGTAAGATGATAATAGCGGTATGTTCAACCTTATATGGGGCCCACGGCTCTATTATTAATTACGTAATATTAATACATAACGCTAACTATGCTTAGCGTTAGGTCGAAAACTGCAATAATAATGTTAGACGTCCCACATAGCATTACATAATAGCCAGTTCTAACAGTGCTGGGCGATATTTATAGCACGCAATAACGATAACATCATAGATTATGGGCCGGTATCGGTTGTTTATTGGAGGTTTATAGATAACATCATAGGGTTCACACACAGCATTACACATCATATTCACAGCTCCTGTATCTAACCATATAATTAATAAATATGTCAAAAAGTCAGCTTCTTATACTTTAGTTGAATACATGAAACTCAACAAACATATTGACTTACTTTTGGCTTAACTCTTTCCGACCTGGCTGCATAATTTAAATTTTCCCCCACGACCTGCAACTATATTAATAAACGAATTCTGTAAGCGCACATCTTCATATATCTATAACAAATGTATTCATGTGGCATACCGATGCAGGATCGTGGAGAAACTGAACGAAGCGATAAAAGTCCGCGTCCAGCACGGAGGTCCACCGAAATTGCCAACGTTAATCGCCAGTCAGAGAGAGAGTAAGAGACGGGGGAGAGCTTTATGAGAGAGTTTTACAAAGAACGTATAAGTTTGTTATTTTGACCAAGACGGTGGACGATTTTTTGACGCTGCAAATGGATTGCTGCTTTATAACAAATTTTGGGGGCCCTGTACAGAATTGAAATCTCTAGTTTAGAATAAACAACGTATACCAATGCTAGTAAGTACAACATGATGCATTCATTCGGATTACGTAACTCACATTATATCGGAAATTAGACACAATGTTGGAATATTCCCACTGTCGAAATAATAATGATGCATAAGCCATTGTTTTTGATTGTTATGTTCTCCGACAGTCACTATGATGCAGTCTGTTTTTGGAGATGTATTGAATGGCGCACTCATTCACGGAAACGTTATCAGTCGCATCATCAAAAAGTTTTGTATTACAGAAACAAGCTTCCTCTGCTCGAATGGCATTTAACGATTGCGTGTCAGCTAGCTCAAACAAGCTTAACAAAGTCTTTTTTTTTTGCTCAATGGCGTTTTTCGTTTCCTTACAAACTTATCTGCGGATAAATTTTAAGGCAAAATGACGTTTTTTTGTTCGCCCCATTCATTATGACCGACTAAAATAGAATCGACAGAGTGCACTGCCGATAAATTTTAAAGCAAGATGACGTTTTCTTTTTCGTTTATTCACGAGTAATTACGTTATCAATTATCTAAATAGGTATTAACAAACGAAGTCATGTTTACTCTGCAGAAGAATAGAACGACATTGTTTCATGCGTTCATTGTCGCTATTTTTAGGGCGGTTACGTTATCAGAATCAATAGGCTTGTTATCGGCCAAGCCTTTTTACTGCGATCGGATTGTTCCATTTGTTTCTTTTTCACAAGTGATTACGTTATCTGTGGATGGACAAAATACAATTTGTTTACGAGTTGATTATAGAGCAAA
Organism: Paraglomus brasilianum; assembly: GCA_910592345.1. Lineage (NCBI taxonomy): Eukaryota > Fungi > Glomeromycota > Glomeromycetes > Paraglomerales > Paraglomeraceae > Paraglomus > Paraglomus brasilianum. Next base: position 23,675 of record CAJVPI010000549.1, read on the forward strand.
CCTTATCCAATGGCGTTTTCTTTAATCACAGGTACGTGCGCTATCAGGGATCTAAAATGGGGCAATAAAGTCACTTTGCGATAAAGATCTTACGTAGTCGGACATAAGCAAAGGTTGTTTCAATGGCGTTATTCCCACAAACACCTCAAAAAAACCTGTTTGACCACCTTACATTGTTACATTTGGATTAATCGGGAAGTCGGAAAAATCGTTAGCACAATCTGCATATATTTGAGAACAATGACAAACAATGCGATAATATGTAGTGCATGTCACTGGTGGTACATTACACTTGCACAATAATGCTGATGATACGTGTAACGTATGACTTGGTGACTTTATCGACTTGTCTTGAATTATCAATGAACGAGTGTAAAAATATGTAGTAGTAAGCGGTTGATATTGAGTGCAGACAACTAATAATAGTAAAGAAGAGACGCAAGTCTTTTTCTGTTCAGAATGTATCACAAATGGATTATTCTACAGCTTTGCCCGCTATTGTTATTTACTGCGGTCATATGCTCGGGTATGTAACACGGTCGATTACTATGGTAGCACCATGACCGAGGCAGTATGAGTATTTGATCAAACCACTTGAACGATTCCGTGCTATGTAAATTCTAACTAAAGCAATCGAATCAAAGATTTCTATTGTTGCCAATATTCGCTGACCAGCCAGCGATGGTGTTAATGGGACAATCTGCTGATTATCGTAACACTATTATGTATAGTAATAGTAATCACATTGACAATCTGCTGATTATCGTAACACGATTATGACCGAATAAAAACAAGAGGAGAATACAGTCAAAGAAGGGGGTTGTTAAAGGGGCGTGACTATAGATAAAGATTGACTAATATAAAATATATTACAAAAACTATATCAAAAATATCCATATTCTGTAGAGAATGTACTTGCAGTGTGTTGCAAAAGTTTTTGGAATAGAATTTTTCCTAATAACTCCACAACCACCGCACCAATGTACATGTTTAATACCTCATTTAAAATGTTACAACCTACACATTTATTATACTAAATTTAATATGGAATACGTTCGCCATTTCTCTCAATCACTAAGCGACACCTGTCTCTCATAGATTCTACCAAATTAATTATAATATTCTCTGGAAATTTATTCCACTCTTCTACATAAACTCTTCCAATTGCGCTCGACTTTTGGGCATTCTTCTTTCTACGTTGGTCTTAACAATATGCCAGAGATTTTCAAGCCTGGACTCCAGTCATTGTTTAGGTGCTTTTTAGCCCATTCTACTCGCCTTTTTTTGTGACTATCAGTTAGCATTGGTGTTGCCAAACGGAACTGCCTTTTTATAATTTTTTCTTTTCATGTGGTGCTGAATAGTTGAATAATGAACATTTATTCCATTTCCTGACAGTTTGTTTGATAAAGTTCGTAGAGAAATGGTAGAATCTCTACAAACAAATTGCCCTATTGCTTTTGATGTATTGGCCGTAATCTTTCTGGGGCAACCACTAACGTTCTTACGGGAGTCTTTTTGATTTTATTGATGTTATAATACACATAGATAGTAGACAACGGTATTTTTGTTTTTTCGTGTATTTGCTTAGCATTGTTAATGCCTTGCTTCCACAATTGTAATATAACTTTCGTTGTGTTTCTTTGTCAGATGTAGGCATTATGGATGTAAAATTTACAGGGGAAAAGCGAAGTTAGAAACAAAGCTTTAATAGAATAAAACCACTTGATTATATATTTTCCACGACTCGAGTTTTATGTATTTGAAGTACACGTATACTTTTCCAAAAACTTTTGCAACACACTGTAACAGCTTACTATATGCTATGTTGACGTGGGTTCCTGATGAATAACGAAATAGAGCTTATTCTATGTTCATTAATAATGATAATACACCATCGTACTAATTACGCACTTTATTTAATACTGTCATGCTACAATGTTGAGATGGTAATCGATAGTAACATAAGGTAGTATTCAATTTATTAAAAAGTTTCATTTCGACCAAAGGCATATTATTGGTATGCCGGGAATGTCATTTGCATTCGTACTTAAACTATGTGATCATCTCAATTTACGTGCCGACAACGAATATTTCCTAAAGCATTTAGTGACTAGCTTTGAGTGGAAAACCGATATTGTTGGTAGGTTTGTAATTAACGTTATGTTTTTACATAAAACAAGCTGGAATGTTAACGCCTTTATATAATAATTGTTCTTAACCGAGAATCGAAAATAGAAGGTTATCGCAACAATTTGAAAGGAGAAAAGTAAATTATATGATTATGTATGGATTTCACTATTTATCACTGGATATCCATTAATGATAACATCGGGTGCTGAATATAATGTATCTCTGTTTTATAACATCTTGAAACTACATGGTCAATGGGTTTCGTCGTGGGTGCAAACATTTTACGTAATTCTGAAACGACATTCTTTCAGGCCGCTGACTACATCTCTATCGCAGCCAATCCTCATCTGTACTCTAGCCATAGTATGTTGCGAATAAAATGGCGCGCGTATATAAACGTGTATATCTAACAATTACCCAACAGAAACAAATAAAAGTAGCCTTATCTGAAAGCTCGTTACAATTTTATTACGTGTAAAAATTTTAATATAAAATTATATTCCCATTCTTTTATAATATCTCATCACAACGACTTGTCATAAATCTATCAAAGTTTGTACAGTAATTCGAGGAATTTTATCCTATTCTTTAATTTCAAAATTCATTACGAAACAAGTCAAAGGCCGCTTCATTTTTAATGCTTTTATGATTACTGGTAAGCGTTAGGGTGGGAACTGGTATGGGCTTGTAGTCAACCATGTTAAACTGAAGAGATTTTCTGGTTCCGTACCCTGTAATCCAAATTTAGTTATGAGAAATGCCAAGTTAAAAGTCACAAAGTCTCATCAGTCGATAAGCAATAGCAATTCTGTAGCGTTTGCGATTCGATTTTAACCTCTATTATGCATGCAGAGAATAATAACAAAATGAAAAGACGAAAGAAAGAATTAAGCATCAGCTGATTTGTGCAATATCAAGCAAGAAAATCTGACAGCTCCATTTGAAATTGGTCAATTGACTGTACATGGTAAAAATATTTGAACTTCAGACGGTTGATATTAACAACTTTTTCACATTTTGGAATTGTGCAGTATAATTACTCTATAACGAATAAGTACACATACACTCACCGGCAAAAAGTATCGACTCAGCTTGCAGATCAATTAGTAAAACATATGAAAAATCTTTTCTTTCAAAA
>CAJVPI010000550.1:0-26940 GCA_910592345.1 Paraglomus brasilianum
TAGGAAAACACAAGGGTTACTGCTGTTATTGTTACAGTAGTCTTATTACATAACTCATAGCGTTTATCCGCTGATTGGGATAATAATAAGAAAATGTTTAGGGACGGGTACTTTGACGGGATTTATGCACGACAAATATATGTATAAACCTGATGGTCTCTGTGCTTCAGAATTAGCATTACATTATCAATTATTATGGGCGGTTCAAGAAGAAATGCAACAAGAACGTATAATACACATACATATTTATTATATAATTTATTCATATATATATCTATTTAAAATAAACTTTATTTCGTTATCCCTGAGGGCTGGTAACAGTTTTTTTTTATATACAGTTATTTTACCTAACACAAAAAATCCCTCGGTACAAATAAACTATTGTAAAGCAATGACTCTTCGGGTCTACAGAATTTATTTATTTTTTCAACATCTACTCCAACTTCAATCAGGCTGGATACTGATAGCTATTTCATTTGAGAATAGTAGCAAATAAGATATTGAAAACATCCACCTCAATTCCAAATCACGGCTGGATACGGATGGTTGTTCATAACGGGTAAAACCCATGATAAATGTTGATTGAACATTTGTATTACCACGGAATAAATTAGAACTTTTCATGCATGATGTAATTGTTACAAATCTGACTTCTTTCTCATGATGTCTTCAACAAAAAAGACCACACAAAATCCTTTAAAGAAACGAAAAAACGTTGAAATCGAAGGTGTGAGCTCTTCTGCCACCCATCAACAGTCTAAGCGCCCTGCCAGAGAAGTATCAGCACTTGCAAGAGCCACCAGTGGTCTTAGGCTCAGTTTCAGTTCTCATTCCAGCTATGGTGTAAAGGATCTCCCTCCTTCTGCATCTGTGTTCACAACAGAAGATATGGAGGCATTAAACGTGATCTTCATTCCAGCTTCCAGTGTGGACGAAGTCATACCTGATATTCAAGGTAAGGGCTATGTTGCTTCAACAAATCTTAGTGAACCTAATACTTATAATTTAAACATTGTCCAGTCACTGAATTTCCGGAACAGTACCTTCTCCCTCAGATCGGTCGTAAAAAATTGCAAATGCAGAATTGGATGTTTGCCAACTTAGAGGCATCTCAAATCCTGATGTTCAAACATTCCTTACAAAATTGAATGATGTCGTGGTGAATGGTCTTCAGACAGTTGGCACAGATGAAACCTTTACTGACACATATGTAGATAATCTACTTCGTATTTCTAAGCTAGATAGCTTCCCCTTAAGGATCAGGTATGTACTCATTGAAAGTTTTTTATTTTATTGTGGTACACTCCAATAGTTCTAATGTTTGCATTTCCGCCATGCAAATTATACATCCAGGATGTTGCACGCGTGACATCAGTCCCTGATTTCGTAATTGAGAAGAAAAATAATGAAAGCCGTAATATTGTCGTGATAGGGGTCTGTCTATTATTGACTGTTTTGTAAGTTATTATTTTCGCTGACTCAAACAACGTGTTTTTAACAGGACAAACGCCTGAAAAATGTTGGGCAAGGCAATGGATTTGGAGAAACACAACTCGCAGTAGAGATTCTTGCTTGTGGTAGCGAGAATATGCATTCCATTGGCGAATATATGGATCAGACATTATGGGCAGTTCATATAATTTCCACATATGTTACGTTTTATAAAGCATTGATTCCTGCGATGTATTGGGAGGAGCTTGGTAAAGGTTTGCCAAAAAACCAGTCAATGACGGTTCAAAGATGGCCGGCTAGGAATAGTTTCAAGACTGGTTTCGATTTCGCTCAACCGACAGGAAGACGAGAAGTGTTTACAGCATTAGCCAAAATTCGTGAATCACTTTTACAAGAAGAGGGAGAATAAGATGAATAACTGTTGTCATAATGTGATGGGTTATTTAGTCGTGCTGGGAACAGTTTAATTCATTAATAATAAAGAATTTCTATTTTCATTTATCAACGATTACTGTTTCATATACTCATTGTACACTCCCGTGGCAAAAGTCACCGACCAGCCCCTATGTTTGCAATCAAATGAGAATATTGGCACAACGAGCAATGCAATCACCGCAAAATTAATACTGAATTTAGCGCACCTTCTAGATAGTATGTACACAAAAAATTGCAATATGTTAGGTAGTAAAGTTACGAATTTACCTAGAGCCGACTTTTATCCTACGAAAAAGGTAAAATTAGGTTATGCGACACGGATATTTAAAAAATCGGTAAAAATTAATCCACATATTAATTTTTACTCAGTTACACTTATTTAAAAGTGCAAAAGAAGCGCTGTCGTATTTATAAAATATTACCCGAATATCTTGCTTCTTCGTTGAGAAATCGAATTTTGAGTCTGGGGTACTATTCGATAGTCGCCAACACCCTTGAATTTGCAATTAAATGCAAATATTGACATAACGAGCAATGCAATTACCGTGAAACTAATACTGAAGTTAGCGCACCTAGTGTAAAACAAATGTGGAAAGGCGTAAACCAGGGAACTTTAAGGAATTAGAACAGTTTATGACTGAAGAGTGGGACAATATTCCAAATTCCGTCCTAATCAATTTAATAGATTCGATGAGGCATCGATGTAAATTAATTATAGAAAACAATGGTGATCGCATCCCATATTAAATAATAAATCAGTAATCAGCACCTTTCTGACTTTGAAATAAAGTTTATATCATATGATTTGGAGCAATGTGCGATGAGTTAGAAGGAAATTTGTTTGTGCCATTTTTTTTGAACACCACAGTAACTGAGGTAGAACTGTATTCCAAAATTTTTTTCTTTGTTGTGATACAATATCTTTTTTGTCATCATGCCCCCAAAATCGCGAAAACGACAAAACATTGAGGACGAAAGTAAGAGCGCGCCACGACAATCCAAACGCCTTGTCAGAGACGACTCGGTCCTCGCAGCAGCCGTCAGTACTAATCTTAGACTCAGTTCTGGTTCTGGTGATAGTTATGACTTAGGCAACCTCCCTTCTTCAGCCTCTGGGTTCAAGAACTTTCACATTGAGGTATTGAGAGCGAGAGTCAACCCAGCATCTGCTGAGAGCGATGTTATACCCACAGTTGAAGGTATGAGCCATTTGTATTGGTAGCCCTCTCAGCGAACATAATTTTCAGACACAATCATTCCAGAAGAGTATGTTCTCCCCGATATCACACGCGTAGTACTTGGAAATCCAGAGTTCAACATTGAAAATATTGACGGAATTACGAATAAGAAAGTTCGCACATTTTTTGCAAAGTTGCATGATGTCGTTGATTAATGGCATGCAGGTGGTGGGCACAGAAGACACATTCACTGATACGCTTGTGGACGATCTACTGCGCATTGTTGAGCTGAATGACTGGCCTTTAAGGGTCAGGTCAGTGTCTGGGTTTGTGTCCTGTTTTGACAAATAGACAAATATAATGCTTCTAAAGTTATGTTTTTTTTTTTTGTTTTTTTTTTTTTTTTTTAGCTGTCAATAAAGATCTTACATTAAAAAAAAAGTTATGTTTTTAAAATCCAGAAATCATCCCTTATGCAGATTATACATTGCAGATTCGCCCTGTGTATCATCAGATCCTGCATTTGTAGTAAAGAAAAGAAACATCTTTGTTGTGGTAGTCGAAGTATGTGGGTTGTGGCCGTTTGAACAAAGTTATTTTTGTCACCTCAAGTAACTTTCTTACAGGACAAACATTTGAAAAACGTCGGGCCAACCACTGGATTCGGAGAATCCCAGATCAGTGTGGAGATCCTCGCTTGTGCAAATGAGAATATACGTAATGAGGAATATCGATATTGGGATCAGACGTTATGGGCCATTCGTACAATTTCTCATTATGTTACGTTTTATAAGGCCGATATTTCTGCCGCGTATTGGAGAGAACTTGAAAATGGCGTGCCGCAAAATCAGTCTGTTGAGGTTCAAAGATGGCCGCGTAGGAATACTTTGTCGTCCGGTTTCAATCTCGCTCAACCGGCCGGAAGACGAGACGTGTTGAAAGCATTAGTCCAAATTCGTAAATCACTTTTGCAAGGAGAAGACGATGACGAATAGCTATCTGATAGTTTCGTTTGATGTTTGTTGCTGGTTTTACATTCATTAATATTAACACCTTTTATTCACTCTATTGCCCCCACCTAGGAGAGCTTTAGATAAAATGTGGAAAGGCAAAGGGTAATTAGTTCTTAATGAAGAAAAACTTAACAATGATGGTTGATAACAATTAATTGCTGTCTTTTTATGTAAAATAAGTATTTTCATGCACTTTGCATTTCTCAACAAGGTAAAATTACAATCTGTTGTAATGAATAAACAACATGTGAAAAATCATCAATTTGGTTTTTTTACAATGAAAACATGAAATAAAGAGCATAATCACAAACTAAAACTAATAAAAATTAACATATGGAGCAGACTGCAACAAACCCAGACAAAATGAATATTTGACCATGTGAGCTAAAATTGTAGTTGATATAACTTTTTTTGCTGAATGTTATCATACAATAACGATGTATTTTATATAGGACTATCACCATCAGAAGTATTTTACAAAAAAGCCCAAGGAGAAAAAATTTCTCCATACATTTATAAAATCAAACTCTCCAGGAATATCTAGACAAAGAAAAAATTACTTATGAAATTTATCAAGAACAAAAATAAAAATCAATAAACAAACATTAACAACTTATGGCAAAACAAAAATTAGAAGGAACATAAGGAAAGGAAACTTGATGTAAAAGTTTCCTCCAAGGCCTCCACTGATTGAGCAACCCATTACTATTAACAAAAGATCATTCCTTACAGTCTTTGACTTGTTGTTTGAGCACATTCATGAGCTTGATTCACATTTCACTACTACTACCTTGACACAATTGCAAATAATAATAAAGAGTCAAATAATATAACAATAATTTGATTTTGTAGACATAATTTTATTACAATACTAGAATTCAATGTCAGTAAATTTTGTCCTAATCTTAAAGCAGTGTACCTATCAAAGTATCTGCACCCCAGTATTTCATCACACTTTCCCTAATGCTTAATGCATATGCATCATTTGGTTCAATCTCCAATGCTCTGTTAAGACTAATCAATGCATTGTCATATAGTTTTAGATCCAGATAGACACCTCCCCTTCTACTCAGTGCATATGTGTTATTTGGTTCAATCTCCAATGCTCTGTTAAGATTAACCAATGCATTGTCATATTGTTTTAGATCCAGATAGATAGCTCCCCTATTACTCAGTGCATGTGTGTTATTTGGTTCAATCTCCAATGCTCTGTTAAGATTAATCAATGCACTGTCATATTGTTTTAGATCTAGATAGACAACTCCCCTATTCCTCAGTGCATGTGTGTTATTTGGTTCAATCTCCAATGCTCTGTTAAGATTAATCAATGCATTGTCATATTGTTTTAGATCCAGATAGACAGCTCCCCTATTACTCAGTGCATGTGTGTTATTTGGTTCAATCTCCAATGCTCTGTTAAGATTAAACAATGCATCATCATATTGTTTTAGACATTGATAGACAACTCCCCTATAACTCAGTGCATGTATGTTATTTGGTTCAATCTCCAATGCTCTGTTAAGATTAAACAATGCATCATCATATTGTTTTAGACATCGATAGACAACTCCCCTATTCCTCAGTGCATGTGTGTAATTTGGTTCAATTTCCAATGCTCTGTTAAAATTAATCAATGCATTATCATATTGTTTTAGACATCGATAGACAACTCCCCTATTACTCAGTGCATGTGTGTCATTTGGTTCGATCTCCAATGCTCTGTTAAAATTAATCAAAGCATTGTCATATTGTTTTAGATACAGATAGACAACTCCTCCATTTCTCAGTGCATGTGTGTTATTTGGTTCAATCTCCAATGCTCTGTTAAGATTAATCAATGCATTGTCATATTGTTTTAGATCCAGATAGACAACTCCCCTATGACTCAGTGCATATGTGTTATTTGGTTCAATCTCCAATGTTCTGTTAAGATCATTCAATCTATCACAATACATCAGTTGCTTGTAAACATATTCACAAGATGGCCGCTTACTAGGGTCTTCATTCCAACATTCTGAGTACAGATTAACATATTCTTTGGGCGTTCCAAAAAATGGTGTATCACGAGAACCCTCAAGCCTATACATAATAATATGAGCAATTTCAGTGCGCCCTTCACATGGCATTTGTCCACTAGAGATTTCCCACAGTACTACTCCAAGGCTGAAAATATCTGTTTTCTTCCCACGTTCATATGAATGGTTTATCAAAGATACCGGATCTTTATATGCTGGAGCGCCATAACCATGCGATTTGGACATTACTTGTTTCAGCACGCTTGATAAACCGAAATCAGTTATCTTCGCGACACCTGATTTGATTAGAATATTACTGGAAGACTAGTAAAAGTAAAATCATTGTAATCAGTTTGAAAATTAATGATACAGGCTCATACGATACAATCAACATTTGCGATAAATACCAAATCCTTGTGAATGATATCCAAGTCATGTAAATATCTCAATCCATTGGTAATTTCTAAGCCCAACTTGTACTTGTCTTTCCAAGTTAAATCTTTGAAGTGCTTCTCTAAGTGTTTACGCAAACTTCCACCGTCAGCCAGTTCGAAAATCATATGATAACTAGTGTGTTTGTCTGTTATACGGAAAGTAGATAATAATGAAAAAGAATCCCTGTATGAAATCAATGAACTATCACTTATGAACAAACCTTCGTATAGACCTAAAAAACGAATAACGTTAGGATGGTTGTTCGCTTCCTTGTGATGTTTTAGCTAGCGGATGACATTTATTAATTTAGACATAAACATGAATGCAACGTAACAGAAAATGATAGACAACCTCTTTGACAAATTGTCGGTGCCAATCCTCTTCACAACCCCCAGATTCATCTGAATGTAGGATTTTCACCGCAACAGTCATGCCAGAGAACTCATTGTCCCACTCGCCTAGCATCGTCTTGATAATAGTTTCGAAACTGCTTTCCGGCCTTACAGTCGCTTTGTAGACCACTCCAAATGATCCAGAACCAATATGTTTGAAATCTAATGTTATATCATTTTCTGGGCAGCAATAGATTGAACCATCTTGAATGCTTTCGTGTAGCCATTCTTTGTACGAATTATCAGATATTTGAGACATTGTTAAAGAAAGAACGGCGGCTCTTAGAGTAGCTCCTTATAAAGATGTAGCACAGCAACATTGCGCGTGTAACCAAACTACCATATCAGTAATTTTTACTTTATAGACGAGGCTTGTATATGGGTGCCTCATTAATATACGTCAATTTATCACTAAATATAATATTTGTTATTATAGTATTTGGGTGTTGACATCAAATTCTATTAGATATCATAATATGATTAATACGTGTGAATTGACCATCTTTAATTCTTTTAACGTTATGATAAGTCTATTCCTGGCTCTTCGCTGACTACCATCGGTAGACGGATCAATCGTTGTGGTATACTCGTGCGATTTATCATCTCCCATTATAATAGCAGCAATCTGTGAAGTACCTGGAAGCTTATAGTATCGTGAATCTGTTTCTCAAATCCATTCCTCAAGGCCCGCCAAAAATTAGCCAAAATTCTTGTTAAATTCTGAGATGGATTTCACTGCCTGTTTGCTGAAAGACTTGCACATATGAGTTAGTACTATGTATACAAAAAGTTAAAGCAGAGCTATACGCGTGGATTTTTTTGTCGATTGTGTATCAGTAGTAATATTGTGCACAGATATTCGCGCTTTGATTCTCTATGCTGTCTTTTGCGTTTTTCTATTTGATCTACTGTTATTTATGCTTCGCGTGCTGCATGCAGCCTCTCTTCTTAATTTACGTCGCTGTTCTGTTAAAGGTTTTATTATTAATGGTATCCATAATTCCTTGGCAAAATAAAAAAAATTTTATTGTATATAGAGTAAATTGTGAAGATAAGATGATAAGAAAAAGCAAAGTCATCTATATTTTGAGAAACTTACTCGTTGCTTATATTTTCTATGATGTAATCGCATATGCTCTTTTCCGTTACACAGTATGCAATAGCTTCTGATTATCGCGTATGGGTGGAGGTTTCTCGTTTGTTCAAAGCGTCTGGTTGTCTTTTAATATGTTATTTCAAGGTAAATGACGAGAGAAACCGTAAATGTGTTTCCTAAAAAATTTTGTACTGAAATAAGAAGGCTTCGGTTAAAGAAGATATTATCTTTGTGAAATAAGACAATATGAATTTATGGCATAGTATAAAGGATTCAACAATTAATGAACAGATAATACAGTCATCCCTCGTTTATAACCCCCACCCTCGATATATCCCAGCTTTGGGGCTGGTCCGATTTCCTCTATTATATCTCAGTATAAATTTCCCTCACTTGTATCCCAGCGATATATCCCATCCCCAAATTTTCACAGAGCCCAATTTCTCGAAATATATAATGATCATACTTCAGTTATATCCCCTCGGCAAATTTATAAGTCAATTGTGTTACATAAATATCTGCTATCTCTCTCTATATATAGTCAGTCTACCTCTTTTTGGTTAGTAGATTATGGTTTAATAAGCGCAAATGTGCCTACAGAAGAGGAAATTTTTGAAGAACTTCTGGTGGCTGAAGGTGTGTCGCAGCAGACACAAGTGCAAATAGAAGAAGACTCAAACGAAGAGGAATTTCTATACAAGTAGGAAGACAAGCTAAAAAATTTTTAGAACAAGGGAATCTACGACTGAAAACGATGAGATATATGCGTGATATAATTCGTCGTTTAGATGAGTCGTTAGAAAAGTTAAAGCGCCAAATGTTATTATTATTAACAAAGTATATTAACCAATAAAATTTCTTGTACTACTAAACTAAAAATGCCTATACTCAGTTACCTCCGTCCCAAAGTGGGGATATAAACGAGGGATGACTGTATAGACTTGTTCTTCATGCGTCAGTTTGTTATTGATTATAATCACGCTTCTATGAATTTGTAATAGAGCATTAGGAATAATGCATTCTATAATTTTTAATCTAATTAATTTTACAAACCTTCATTTTCTAATCGATAGACATACCCAATTATAAGAACAATGGTTTGCTTTCTATTGCCTATGAACTGCAAAAAGGTTAGTTGCATTGAGTATAATCTGACATATTCGAGCGAAAACTGTCCAATTGAACATGACGTGAAATTATTCTATTCGAATGACGCATGCAGAGTAGCGAGAATAATAGAGGTAAAAGTGATTATCAGCAATCTCTATTACTATGTAGTAGTTATCATACTGTGTATTAATTTATTGTGCGCGCCTTAAGCCATGTGGAATATCTTCTGAAGTTGTCGTTTTTGTTATTGTATTTGTGTGTCGGAAGTGAGCAAACTCCCTCACAGACGTCGCTGTACATATTTCATGGCTTCCAAGTAATGAAAACACCATATCGTTTCCAGGTTTGAACTGTCATTAATTTCTGAATAAGGAATCCATGTTTTCGTTTACATCCACTTTTTAATAAGTATTAGTATTGGATCAAACTGTCAACTGCTGCATGCGTTTCTGAAACCAATGAAATAAAACACGTCCTACTATACTGTTCTTTTTCGCTTTCAAATGAATGTAAGTTTGTGTAAATTTATTATGTGGATCAATATGTTAAATAACTTTAGATTTTTAGATCGCAACAATATGATAAACGATATACATATTGGACATTAATTATCTTTGGCTACTTCAATAATTTCGATTGCCGTAAAACCGGGGTGGCTCTCCATATAATCAACAAATATTTTGAGACGTTCGGGATCCATTACCATCAAACTATCACGGCCATCCTCGGCCTCTTCAGCGCTGAACTAGTACGAATGTAAATACGGTATCCTTACCAGCCTGTTTACAATTTTGCTAACTTAGGCAATTTTTATTTGACAGTATAGTTTATAAAAGTTTATTTCTGTTTATTCACTATAATCATTTTGAGCGTAACTCGTGATGAGCTGCTGTCAATACTTATTCCTTCGGGTCAATAATTATTTAAACTCAATAAACATGACTCGGCCTGATTCTTGGACATATATGACAAGGGGAGATGTTTACTGATATTTTCTGATGCCAAGTTCCACAAAATTTTATGCTTTTCCCCGTGTTGATACAGATCACATTTTGGGCTGAAGTATGTACGCGGCCATTATCTTTCTGATATAATATTCAGGTGCTTTTTTATCTTGATGATGGCCAATCTGCGTTGGTTTTTGCAAATGTTAAATTTCCAGTACCTTAGTAGACACTTCTTAAAACCAGGCAAATAAACGTTAGATCACGCCTTTATAAACTCACCTATCCTTTCATATAATAATAATTCATAAATGTTCCTATGTCAAGGTCGTCCTTGTTATTATGAGACCGAAATAATTCCGCAGCCGAAAGAATTGGTCTATTACTATATTTGGCTGCGTCACTCCACATATGGATATGCACGGCTACACAAAAAATTTCGCCCTGAGAGGGGCTCGAACCCTCGACTTTAAGGTTAAAAGCCTCACGCTCTACCGACTGAGCTATCAGGGCTGAAAGCATTTATTACTCTTCTTGAAACTTTATTAACAAAATGTCTGCCAAAGATCGAATCGTCAAAAATTGACCTTCCAATACTAAGGTATTTTTACCTGTTTCCAACATGTCCAAAAAACCCGATTAGATCAATGATACATATACTATTGATCATTAAATGGACATTCAGAAACCGAGCTTGAAATATCTAGTCGTTGAATAATATCTTTTTTATGCATCTTCTTATGTTTAATTTGAATGAAGAAAAAAGTAACATATATCTTGTGACAAAATGAGTCAGGAGGAAGAAAGGAAGATTGTGATATGACACCATGAATTTCCCACAACTGTCCATCAAAATAATATGAATTCATGGAGAAAAAACCAGTAAATCGAAAACCCCAGAGGTGGGAGGAGAATCGAGTAATAGCCTTTCTCTTTTTGTCATATCGTATGGCATAGAATACAAACTTTTCCAGAATATTTTGTTTTTGCTTTTATCCGGGGAGGATATAATGAGGATGAAACAAAAAAAGTGGAATTTTTAAAATTAAAACATGCTTACAATCCTGGTCCAAATTGTCGAGGAAATAAGGAAACAAACGCTATTAATGCTGTTTTCACTGGTTTTACATGCGATTGATGAATACACAACAAATTATTCGACACTTTGAGAATCAGGAGATAAAAGAGGAGGAAGGGAAGAGAAAGCAGAACCAAAAGAAGAACAATTAGTGGCAGAAAAAAAAAAGTTTGATACATAAAATATTTGGAGAATAAAAAATCAAAATAAATCACACACAATATTACATTTCACTAAAATCATCACTCATCTAAATCACGAATTGCAACATGTTGTGTCGGTTGTCTGTTGAGATTCTTCTGGTGATCCGACATATACTGAATTTGTATGTAATGATTGCCGACATTCTCGGTTGTTTCTACGATCAACTAGAGCTCTTGTGATTTGAAGAAAAAGCTCTTCGATCCCTAAAGGCAATTGAATCATTGTATAACGGTACGCGTTTCAGTTTTTATGTGGCAGACTTGGTTAAATTGATACGTATACCGATTTGATACAAATTTGGTCAGTCATTATAAAAACGTACCTTTATCATCTTTAGCTGATACTTCATGTACAGCATAGTCATTTCCTAGTATGCGTGAGATGTACTCTTGTGTGCGCTTGAGTGGTATGACTCGATGAGTTGACGCAAGATCGAGTTTGTTGCCTACGACATGTATTACTGAATGAATACAGTATGTTTTAAACGTAAAATAAGTATACATTATGTATTCGTTTTAATTGTAGTTGACGAGTAGATATTGCTGATAAACACACTTAGGTCATCTTTCATGTTTTTACGTAATTCTGTGTTTAAAGAAAGTTTAAATTTAGTTTAACGTATTGTCTTGATGACGATTCGCACGATTCTTCACGCGTGCTTAAAAAATGATATACTAAAACAGAGTTTATAATGACCTGATCACTTGCCTTCAATCCATGAATTCATCTCCAAGAAGCTCTCTTCTGATGTGATGTCATATACTAGAATTGCAGCATTTGCCTAATCAGTTAAACACATAATGAGTATGAATTGTATGTAGAATAGTTCAGAATTGGGATGATTTGGTTTTGCTGTTATTATTACTATTATTTTTGTAGCTTCTAGCTAATCCATCGTAATTACTCTATACATACTCCTCTGTAATATATTGGTGCCTAAAATTGAAGCGTACGATTAACAACACATGAAAACGATCTGAAAAATCAGGATATGCGTCACAATGTAGTTTTCGTTTATTCTTACCATTGATCTAAATCTCTCTTGACCTGCCGTATCCCATATTTGCAGTCTCACTCTACAGTTATCTACAACGCTGATTAGTGCAAACTTGGTTAGTCTAAAACTTTCTGACCCGCCGATTCGCTTTTTTTTTTTTCTATAAAAATAAAGAGAACTGCAAAAAAAAGGAGCAATGGCAACCGACTTAACTGTCTACTCCCTATTCACACTTACAAAGAGAAAATAACTACTTTGTGTATAAAACAGAAAAGATAATAGAAGTGAATAAAAAGTGGGCGATCAATCAAGTGGACAATATTAAAATCTTTTTGTTGTCCGTTTGTGTGATCATAAAATTGTTGTACAAAGGGGTCGCACGCGATTTAACTCTTTTACGTAAATCCCAAGACAAATGATCTGTCATATGATTTACATACACAATGAAGGGAGAAAAAAAATTGAGACAAAATGACAAAGAACGAAAAGAAAGAAAAAGAGAAAAAAAGCACGCAACAAACGCGGAATTGATAAGAAGGAGAGGAGGAGCAGTTTTACACACGCAAAAGAATAGAGGGCGAATAGTCTGTGACGATAAATACTATTGACATATACAACAACTTACAGTCTCTTTGTCATGAAAGAAGCTCCAATGGTTGATGCTGCGTTGAGTGAAAACGTTTTGGTGACATACCGGACTACAAGAGACGTTTTTCCGACACCTAACCAATAAGTCAAGTATTAGAGAGAGAGAGAAAGAGGAAAGAAAAGTATATACGGCAGTACAAATAGATATCGTGCCTTGACTGCCCAAGATTACAACTTTTGCTTCTAGCGACATTTTAAAATGAGAAATGGCGATGGTGTTGTTGTCAATGCAGTTTCTTCCTTTGTATTGTTTGTTTCCTTGATATTGCTTGTTTCTGTGGTCAGCGATTATGTCGTTGGTGTTGGCGTTGGTGGAGTGATGTGTGTGTGCGCTAGTAGTTGTATGTTGATGGGTATTGTCTCTGATACTGGTTGTGAGCTTCCGGTTGATATTCCGACTTTTCTTTATTTCTCCCCTTTTTCTATTGTTCTATTCAGCACGATAGTTAGAAATGCCGGTATTGAATGCTTTTGTTTATTGTCTTGTAATTCTAGTCTTTTTTTTTCTGGTCTATTATCTTATTATCGGGGTTTCCACTGCTTCTGTCTGCTACGTCTTTCGGTCGGTTCTTTTGTGTGCTGGTCAATCGCTTGATATGCCCCTTACACAATACGTCTTGTTGCGTCAGTGGGAAAGTGAAGATAATTGCGGGAGAGAGCGTTCTCATGGAATGAGTATCAGGATTCTTTGAGGGTGTATAAGGGGTGCATTTATGTTGGAGTGAGGTGTGTCAGATGAACCCTTAAAATGTCTAAAGCGCCAAAGAGAAGTAAATATGCATATTTTGCAATATTAGAGTTGTTAGCCCCCTTTCCATCATTTAATGTTAATATATTTTTTAATTTACCATTTACGAAGAAGCGATCGCCAAAACAAATAAAACAACTAGACTGTAGTCATTTGCTTTCTTTCTCTACTGCTACTATTACCACCACTACCACCATTACTACTACCACCGCTACCACCATTACCATTACCACTCTTACTCTGTACACTGCCAAGGCATTCTCCGTGTTGCTTGTACCGACACTGACTGACTTAATTGGGAATGAATTAATATCAACTAGCCCTCGCCACCTTTTTTTTTTTTTTCCCTTTGAAAAGCTCTTTTTTCGAAAACGTTTATTTGATCTGTACGCCCAATTATACTCTTTATGCCAAAGCAAGCATTGTTGTCACAAGGGTTGTGTGAATGGACGGACCTTGATTACCTGTAAAATGAGTCAAGATTGTGCGAGGTGCAATAACCATAAACGTAAAGGCGTGAGGTTCAGTCATACAAAAATTATATATATATATCCATAGAGTAACCTATCCTTTAATTGACAATAATAATTTTAATATTAATCCCCGCAGCATAGTTTACGTAATTCACTGGTTCGTGCATGCTATGG
This sequence comes from Paraglomus brasilianum, assembly GCA_910592345.1. Lineage (NCBI taxonomy): Eukaryota > Fungi > Glomeromycota > Glomeromycetes > Paraglomerales > Paraglomeraceae > Paraglomus > Paraglomus brasilianum. Next base: position 14,393 of record CAJVPI010000550.1, read on the forward strand.
AAAAAAGGAAAGAGAGAATGTGAAAATGGGTTATCGTATTGTGAGGACAGCACATGGCATGACTACAAGCATTAATACTAAACAGTGATAGAACTAATACCATTACAATACTCATATTCCCTCGTTTTTATTTCTCTTGTTGGTCATATTTACTTCCACGTGATCAACTCAGATACACTTGTATTCCGCGTGGGAAACAGTGTCCCAACTATACTAACTATACTGTAACAATCATATATAGTCTGTACTGCCCACCATAAACATTTATGACATCATTTGTGATAATCAAATGATAATGAATTCCTCGAATATGTGGTGGTCGTGAATTTATTTGAAAAAAAATATGTGACCATAATGAAAAAGAAGCATTTAAGCTCGTATCTATTTTTACATTAATATATTAATTAATATTTATCGTACATTCTTAACCATTGAAATTATTCTAACTGCGCCACCCCTTCTCTGGCCAATCGCACAACAGAACTCGACCAACTTGCTAATACTAACTCTTTCTCTGGTACACACACAAAGGGCAAAACCCTCCCATCCCACTTCCACACTCCGTTCTCCCTCCATATTAAGTGCGATAGTACCTGAATTACAGAATTTGAGGGGTCATATCGATATCATCGAAAGGGGAACATTATTATAAATACTCGTCGCATATAAAAAAACCAAGTGGAAAAAGAAAGAAAGGATAAAAACACAAGTTTCGACGCATTTAATATACATGTAATATACGTACGCAATACTCAGAATATAAGAAAAGAGGTCAGAGTATTAGAGTGTAATATAACAGATAGAATACCAGAAACATGGCTTTCCTATTCAAGTCAAGACACAAAACGCCTCATGATATAGTGAAACTGGTCAAAGATGCCATTGCAAAATTGGATGGAGTAGAAAAGAAAAAGGTGCGTAGAGAATGACAACAATGCTAGCATAATTGAGAAACGAACCCCGCTAAGGCTAGAAAGAGACATGTGACAATACGAGACATTGTCCAAAATATACGAGTTGACGATGGATGCTATTGATGCTATTGATGCTATTGATGCTATTCATGGAATCCAGCCCAATCTAATACATTCATAATCCCCATGTTGGTTTTTTTCCTAGGCGAATGAAGACATATCTAAAAACCTAGCGACAATGAAGGCTATTCTTTATGGAGAAGGAGGTAAGGCTGTGTGCTTGTCGTCAGTGAAGACAAGATTCAACGATTTAAGTTAAGGGGCTCGGAATGGGGGGGGACCAACTCTCATTCTCCTCTTACCGTCGTTCTAATCGCTCGCTCTATTCTCAGAAAATGATCCTGTTCCAGAAACGGTTGCTCAGTTGGCCCAAGAAGTATATAACAATGATTTATTACAATTGCTGGTCTTAAACATCTGGAGATTCGAGTTTGAGGTATGGCTTACAAGTGCTTGGGGGTAACGGGCGACTTGGAGAGTGCGAGCGAGAGATGGGCTATGATAGTGATTGAGACAACTAATAGATGTTAGCTATTTCGAATATATCTGCTAGACAAGTATTCGCATACTATGAATTGTTGCAAATATTAGAAATAATTTTTGCAATTGTTTCCGACAGGCAAAGAAAGATGTGTCTCAAATATCCAACAACCTTTTACGTCGTCAAGTTGGATCCCTAACACCAACAGTAGATTATCTCAACAACCGACCGGAAATTTTATTCACACTGTTAAAAGGGTTAGTGAAAACAACTATGTCGTTGGTGAGGTTAATACAATTCACTAAAAATTATATTTATCAATGCAGATACGAAAACCAAGAGACAGCATTAATCTGCGGTCTGATCCTAAAAGAATGTCTTCGACATGAATCGCTGTCAAAGATCATTATGTATTCTCAACAGTTTTATAATTTCTTCGAGTATGTGGAAGTCAGCAATTTTGATATTGCAACAGATGCATTTGCCAATTTCAAGGTAAGCATTCTGGATTTGGGATGGGATGTTTTGCATACCGTGTTTTTATAAAAAGACTGTTCGGTCTGTTTAATACTTGTTGCTATATCAATTAGGAGTTAATGACAAAACACAAGACACTAGTTACGGAATTCTTAGAGAATAATTACGAAAAGGTATTATATGGGATACTTGTGGGCTTGCTTCTTTCCATGAGGGGTTTTCGATTGTTTACTAACCCAATTTAACAGTTTTTCGAGCATTACAAGAAATGGCTGATATCGAATAACTATGTAACAAAGCGTCAATCGCTCAAGGTAAGTTTAACAGAGTACATGGTTTATGCCATATAAAATTGTTTGAACCAATAATTTATTTAATTTTTTTGTATCAAGTTACTCGGAGAAATTTTATTAGATCGTAGTAATTTCAACGTAATGACACGTTACATTGCTGACCCTGAAAATCTCAAGTTGATGATGAATCTTCTCAAGGAACCGAGCCGCAATATTCAATTTGAAGCGTTTCATGTCTTTAAGGTTGAGTAGCAGTTACACGTCTATATTGTGATGGTCTTTGACTTATTTAAACGGCCGTATTACTGATTCGAGAATATTTACTCCGTATGTTTTGCCTTTTATGTGTTTTGCATCATTTTACAGATATTTGTTGCTAATCCGCATAAGAATAAACCAATTACGGACATTCTACAGAAGAACAAAGACAGGCTAATTCCATTTTTGAGTAATTTCCACAATGACCGAAATGGTATGGCACATCTTTCATGTCTCTGACAATCTCGTTGTACACACTTACATATATATAAAACGCAAGCGCTTACACGTGTTTATTTCATCTCTTTCGAATAATCCCTTCTTTACGCAAGATGATGAACAATTCCATGACGAAAAGGAGTTCCTGTTAAAACAAATTAAAGAGCTGAAATGTTAATATCTAATGATGCTTGTGTTGGAGATGTTGTAATGGTGAGAAGAATGCATGCAGTCATATGGTGGATATTGTGACCCCCATTCCATTCGATGGGCAAACCATAACAGAGTATTGCATGCAGAGGAAAAGAGAGGTGCTTGCGCATACTAATATAGCAGCGCATATTAATCCGTTAGAGAGGATCCGGTTGAAGATTAATGTTATTACTTTATAATGCTGTTTGATTTCTTTTCTTTTCTTTTCTTTTTATTCCCGCCTTCGATTACCGGTACATTCTCTATTGATCATAACCAACACGCTACATGTTTTTTCCCCTCGGTCACAAGTGTATGGAATTTTCATGTAATAAAAATGTAATCAATTTCAATTTGAACTTGTCACATGTAAAAAGTTGGATGACTAAAGTGGCTTTGTGCATTACGCATTGTGTATTGTGCATTGTGCATATAAGCGTAAACCCCTGTAATGCTCATTGTTTAATATCAGATCACGGTTATCTCTAACACCCTAGACGGTAACTTTATGTGCCCTGCCCAATAAATCTCTAACTTAAATGAAATGCAAGAGTTCACTAACACAGTTAAAGTCGTTACACTAAAACTGACTTGCGTATTGGTATATTTAGAGACGTTAATTATTTGATGTGTACAATTCGAAGAAAGCCTGGTCATTTACTATTGTTTTATACAGTTATGGAATAAAAAATAACAAAGAAATCCCCCCCGAATTTATTAACGTCAATAGCTATGGGATGGCGTAGTTATTATGTAAACCTTGCGACCAAGTTTCACCATGTTCGCGTCAATTAAGGGAATTCCTATTATTATTATTATATAAAAGAAAATTCTCAATTGCTAAATCGATGATCGCCGCTCAAGTATGGTTAGAATGTTATGTGCGTTAAATCACTACATCATTTATTACCCTTATTTTCCGAAAATACAATCAATGAACCTTTCTAAATTAGTTGATCAGTGACATCACTGGAACTAAAATAAGAAAAGATCTATCAGGTGATTACTTCATGTGACACTATATGATAAAATGGCTCTCTCCTTTCTACCGCCGCCTTTCTTTTACCCGTAATTCCGATAAACCTGCTCCTAACATATTTAGAATAAACCAAGATTTGTCGAATTCAACAAAGAGAATTAATTTTAGGGTCATACTTATTCGATGTCTTGCATATGGAATTCTACGCGTATATACTGTACTGCATGTATATTATAGTAGGACAGCTTAATAGTGTCAACCGCCGTTTACCGGCGTAGTCGCTTTTCTTTCAGGATGATTCCAAAATAATTACTATTACTATGTTAATAACAAAATCATGTAAACTTAAGACAAGGCCCGTTTTGTAAAATCGTTTCATCTGTATAGCGATAAAATATACAGCTACCACATTCTTAAATAGTTTAAACTGTACTCTCGGAAAGCTTGTTGCAATGCTGATTGATTTATGAAGCTCTATAGATGGAAAAATCATATTAATAAATAAAAATTTGTAATATTAACAATTTTGAACATCTAAGCCTTTCCGTGGCGCATGTTTTGTTGCTGGACGCTGTAATGCGTCCCGAACAAAAAGACAATCAGCAAAAGTAAAAATCACTAGTCTCCCAATCCTGCTGGTACTAAACTTTACCTCAATCAGACTTTTGGTCGAGAATCTGCTTGATTGGCAGTCGTTTTATTGTGTCACTTGTTTTAAATAATTAGCTATTCTTTAAACTTATGCATAAAAATATTTCGATATAATATATAAATATGAAACTCAGAGTCACGTGAAATAAAGCTCGGGGAGAAATAATCGCTTCATATTTTTTAATGTACCTACGAGAACAAAAAATGAAATTAAACTTTGAGTATTTCTATAAATATACGAGTTGCAATTCCAGGCTTTAGCTAAGACTACTGATTTTAGGACAAGCTATTGGAGAATTGAGATTTTCTAGACTAACTCTTATAATTCATTGCAATACAACAGATAGGTAAATTTCCTCTGGGATCACTCTGCAATGCTTTGATCCATTAGTGTTCTAAATTTGATTTTCAATTTATTCAAGGGGTTCAACAACCATGACGCGGGTATTTGTGGACCAATTTCCTTGTACTCAAGGGCGAGGAAGAGGCTGCAAAATTGTTTAGGAAGCTCCGAGTGATTTTGTAGATAAGTTTAATATGTGCAACCCTCTTTTTCTAATAACCAACAACTTCTAGGCTGTTGCTGCATGAAACATTTCGAGCTTTCTCTAGATTCAAACAAGACATGTTTTTAATAACCTAGCTGAATGGTAATGAACAGCTGCCAAGCTGATGTCTCAAAAAGGAAACGCGTACTAATATAGAATTTTTGTTGTTGGATTGGTTACCTTATTTGGAAAACATTAGAAGCCATCTAACAACAAATTGCAAGTAGTATAAAACAAATACCGCGATGGAAACAATTGATATAACCATTACTATGAAAAAATTTTTTCCTGGTAGAAATGTCAATCAAATTACCCAATCATTTACACTTTTTCCAGCCGAAACGAGTTACAAATTGGTCTATTGTGATATTCGCGGATCTGCTCGTCCGAATGTTGCTGTAATTTCTGTTCCTCACGTTTTCGGCGCTACAGTTAATATTAACAACAGTTCATGTGTACTGATCACAGAACAGCTAGAAAAAATACAATCATTTAACATAATAGCGAGTATAAAGAGCGCGCTTACTTTTATTTGTCACTAGTAATAGTAGTACAGGTATCGTATTTGTGGTATTTATTCTAGAAATGACATCTTCATCAAGAATACAAGTAACGTTTGCCTCGTTTGATACGATAAGATAAATATACTAGGTGATTGCTGTCTCCAATAAGTAAGCATTGATATAGACGTGTTATATGCAATAATCTGTTCAAAAATGGTCACTGTCAGATCGGAAAAACAAAGAAGCCGTTGTATTCCGAAAAGTCAATTTGGCGTTTCCCTACGAGCCACGCCTTTCCGATTCCGATTGGTGCTTGTTCAGTGGAAAAGGCGTGGGGAAATTGGTTGCGCATGTTTCCTCGAACCGATAATGTCTGGAAAATGAAAGATCGCACGGGATTGATTATCTCTCCGCCCCTGTTGACAACTGTCCGTTGCGAAACCATCCATGACAGCATTATATGCGTCTAAGCCGTGTTGATTTATCCAGTCGGGGTTTGGCGCGATTATAAGAACCGGCATTCTGTTGTTTCGTAAATGTAACTTGGTGTGTATTATCAGCGTGGAAATTGGAGTAGAAAAAGATTGACAGAAGGCAGTTGATGTCTCGTTGAAGGATTTTTGGGGTAGCAGTATGGTAATATACAATCCTATACCGTACTACTGTGTAATGGTAATTTTTTCTCCTCGCGAAACCAAAGTCGGCTGTATGTGCATCCTATGTTACACAGGAATTGTGAATGGGAGGGTCGACTGTATATTTGTCGAGAAAATTTTAAATAGAGAGCTTTTGTCCGACGTATCAATTAGTCCTTTCGAAAGATATAAAAGCAGCGTGAATTTCAGTTAGATTCATTGTCATTAGTCCTGTTACAATTACTTTCGATTCCTTTATTGCAAATATTTCTAATAAATCGGTAGCCTTTATACTCTGAAATACATTGTTAATAATTCAATCCCTGATAAATTATCGATATAGCATAAATTCGCTAATTGTTATATATCAAAGGATAATTGTCTGTCCCACAATTATCCGAGTGGCATATTTTACTATAATTTAATTGTTTACGGAAGCGTTTATTAATATTATTTATCCCGTCAATGCATTATTCATTGTTCACTCAAGTAATGACAATATACTTGTCTAAAACATTTCATAAGTTAATGTTAAACTGCTATTCAATGAGTTGACGAACTCATAAGAACAATGCACATCGAAGAAACACGGATAAGGACCGTTTTGTTAAACGCTCATCTTTATATAACATCATAAATAATATTGCGTATCTACTACCTGCTAACTTTCTACGATAATTCTAAAAAGGCGAGGAATGTGGCTAAATTTGGTAGGAAAATACTAGTAACAAATAAATATTTGATAGTATGCTAAATATTCGACATATTGGTTATAGATCATATAACGATCAATGAATCCTTCATACAGTCCCCCTCCCTAGATTGGCTATTCCCAACAAAGCTTAATTGTTGTGACAATCAGATTAAAAACAGTTTGGACATTAATCATAAACTTGTATAAAAACATTCTGCAGCTAATGTTTAGACTGCATTGACTATCATTTAATCTACTCAATGAGTCGACAAAGAATCGACTTATTGACTAACACTAAGACGCAGGTAAACCACGATCATACGTGGTCGGAGGTAAAATATTGTTCTAGTGACATTCGACGTGCTAAGTTGTAAATAAACTTTATTCAAAATTTTGAGTCACTAAAATATAATAAATGGACTACGTTAAAATCGTAAATTGACTTCATTTAGTATCAACATGTAAGCATTGTTGTTTTCATACCTGCAACCGAATCGTAGCTGTTTCTTGGTTTAGGCAAATCTCCAGTAGGTAATAGCGTACTAGAATATTTACTCTCCTTCTCAAGACGCGATAAGGGTTTTACATCATTATGATAAATGGCATTCCATACAGAGTTGTTAGGATTATCCTTGCCCAGCTGTTCAGCAATACCGTCAATATACCTTAAAATTGTCAATGTATCTGGACGCTTATCAGGATCAGCATCACAACACCGCTCAGCCAACTCTTTATACGCCTCTGGTGCTGAATCAGGCATCGGTGGACGTAGTCCATTCAGAATATCGCATAGTAAATCTCTGTCAAATTGCCTGTTTCTAAAAGGTGGTTCACCAGTGGCCATCAAATGCATAATAATACCAAAAGAGTATATGTCTGATTTCTGAGTAAATTTGCTCGTGTGGAAAACTTCCGGTGCAATAAAAGGTAAAACGCCTCGAATGGTCGACTCACACGAATGCACCGATCGAGAAAGACCAAGATCACATATCAATGCTTGAATAGTTCCTGTGTGCTCACGCAAAACTATATTTCCGCCATGAAGGTCGCAATGCACAAATCCTGACTCGCAGACAGTATGCAGACACATTGTAATAGTACGCAAATACTCTAATTTCATCTTCCACGTTATTGTGTTAATATTTTGACTCAAATACGATAAAAGATTACCCCTGTTAGCATAAAGCATAACAATCATATACTCTTTTGTTTCTGGGTCTTGTGTGACTCCATGAAGTTGAAGGAAATTACCCGCACAACTGGCAGCATGATGTCTAAACTATTCAATAAATATTTATATACAGAGTCAGATCAAATATAATTTTACCTAATAATATCAAGTTTACTTACCTCGGAAATAAATAATTCTGGCGTTTTATCAAAATTCTTAAAGCGTTTGAGTACAACAATGTCTGTCCAACAATGACGTTCTCTGAATACTTTATATCTGGCAGTGTAGGCGGTTCCATAACCACCAGATCCGATTTCATTGATTTCGTCAAAGTCAGTATACTGCAGGTGTTCGACATGTTTACAGGTTTGTATAAATCTGTCTAATAGTGCATGCACGTCGCGGTAAAGCACCAAATAATATTTTCGAGTAGATGGCTCTTGTGTAATACCAATAATCCAAATATTATCTGGTGTCAATATCTCTGGGTATTCCTTACTTATCTGTTTGTGTAAACAAAATTCGGTTGTATCGATTTAAATACGCAATAACACATAAGCTATCAATACTATTTACATTTTTATATATGAAATAATTTACCTGATAAAAGTCAAATGACTGAATATCTTGTCCGTCAACTATCTTTTTGAGTGATACTCTCGTCCATTTATTTGTAACCGGTTCCAACCAATCAGCTATGCGTGTGGATCCATGGCGTAATAATGTCATCTCTTGTACATTGTCAACAGAGAGTATTCAATCCATTGTATATAGGCATCGTGTTTGTTCGTCGTCTTACTCCATGATTCCATAATAAATGAATCTAAAGACTTGTTGCCAGTCGTCCAATCAAGAGGTCTTGGCGCTTTACAATGATAACAGAATGCGTTTATATTTGGTTCCCATAATTGCACGCATGCCAGACATAATCCATCCTTATTTCCTTTTATGAGACAATATTCCTGTTCGCTTGCATCGTATGTAAATCCGATGGTAACCCAAATATTTTTGGTAAGAATATCTGGATACTTATCACATAACTGGTGAAAGACATGTTAATGATTATTCAATGAACACGACGTATAATTGAATAATATACCTTGTCATAATATGAATCATCTGTCTCAACTGTTATTTCAAGTGGAATCAATTTTACATGGTAACATGGTGGTCCACATAAGCATGTGCTATGGCTTTCAAATTCAATACAATCTAATGGAATCCATTCCAAATAAGGTTCATTTGCGGAGTTTGTTTTTATTTGAGATTTCTTAATAAATTCATCGAGCCGGTCATTGTTGCTACTCCATCGATTAGATAATTGCTTGTGCCCACAAATACACCACACAGGACTACATCGAAGTATTCCACATTTAGAGCAGAACCCGTATCGAGAATAATAATAGTAGAATTGTGGATGAGCAACCATATAATATTTATCGTCATATTTGGTGAATCCCCATATCATGTTATTGCGACTGGTAAGCCATGTGGAATATCTTCTGAAGTTGTTGTTATTATTGTTATGCATGTTTGTCGGAAGTGAGTATATTCTAGCCAATTCAGTAACAAGTGTTGGTGTACATATTTCGCTATTTCCAAGTAAAATTGAGTATATTCTAGACAACTCATTCATAAGCGTTGGTGTACGTTTTTCGTTAGTTTCAAGTAATAGCAGCATTATCGTCGTTTTGTGAACTTCACCATCACCCCACACTTGTTTGTAATCAGCGTAATGAACGGTGTTAATTTGACTTGGCTTAATGTCGATAATATCCGAATGAGGAAACCATTCGAGTTTATGGTAACGTTCATTTCCTACGGAGGATTGAATCAAGTCGTCAATTATTGTATGAGCATCTAAAACCGACGACATCGTTCTGAAGTAAAGATGCAATCCCGAGAATGCTATGTTGTTTATGTTATACTTATTAGTGTGACAATAGACAACAAGTAATTTGAAGCGTAATTATTATCGTCATACGTGCTTTGCCAAATAAAGACAATAACTCTGAAAGGTAAAGGGTTTGTTAGAATGTAACCAATTTACTACGAAAAACCAACTTTGACGTAAGTAATGTTAATCGATAGCAAAAAAATTACTACTGCACTGTTCATTAATTTTACTGTTGTGCGTCAGTTTTCAACTTATGTCCATTCGGAATCAGGTTGGAATTGCTAAATTTTATCTAATTATACTCTCAAAAAAAAAGTACCGAAAGCTATGTGTGTGTGTGCGTAGTTGGCTTAGTACGATCGCCGTCATAAAACCAATCAGCCTTTGACGTTATATTTCCCAACATGTCAACACTTTTTTACCAAACGACAAAAAGCAAATTAGGTATAAGAGTTTTTCTCGTGGAGAATTAGATATTCACAATAATAAATATGTCTAGAACTCCATAATTTTTTGTATGAGTCGTTGAATAATTTAATTCGACGTAATAAATTTATCTCGCACTCTTCCCTATTAAAATCAAATTAAATATCCGAAGAAGCTCCATTATCGCCAACAGAAAAATTCTACCAACGACGAAGACTAAACAAATTATCCAGTGGTAATAATTGACGCAACCAAAAAAACGACCATCTAAGCGAGAACCAGGCTTATCCTACGACAACAAAAAGCTTTCCGATTTGGCGCATACCAAAACTGACACTATCTTCTTATAAAGAAAAGGTCTATATTATCTATTTATTAATAAGTTGAAATGCAATTTGTAATCTCACGCTAAATTTTTTATACTATACCATTTACACTGATTTATATTGTCTTATCTTCATATTATTTACAGGTTATATCTTATTAAAAAAGCTTTCTTTTCCTTTTTTTGTAATTTCAATAACCATTTTTAATATAAAGCGGTTCTAATCCTCGTACATGTGTCATGTGTATTTGTCGCACAAATCGGAATAAACATTTATCGTCATATATCTCTCGACAACCAGACGCTTTGGGCGACCAAAATAGCTGTTTTATTGCCACCAATGCACGATAATTAGCGTTTACAGTGTGTGTGCAAAAAAAAAAATTTTTTTTGAATTGCGGAATGAATATATCAATTTGATGTGTCGGTTCACTACTACGAAGCAAATTGGGACTGTAACCCAATTTGCCTATATAGAGTTTAGTTACACAATGTTGCTGTGCTACATCTTTATAAGAGCTACTCTAAGTATAAGAGCCGCCGTTCTTTCTTTAACAATGTCTCAAATATCTGATAATTCGTACAAAGAATGGCTACACGAAAGCATTCAAGATGGTTCAATCTATTGCTGCCCAGAAAATGATATAACATTAGATTTCAAACATATTGGTTCTGGATCATTTGGAGTGGTCTACAAGGCAACGGTAAAGCCGGGCAGCAGTTTCGAAACTATTACCAAGACGATGCTAGGCGAGTGGGACAATGAGTTCTCTGGCATGACTGTTGCGGTGAAAATCCTACATTCATATGAATCTGGGGGTTGTGAAGATGATTGGCACCGACAATTTGTCAAAGAGGTTATCTATCATTTTCTGTTACATTGCATTCATGTTTGCGCCTAAATTAATTATTGTAATAAATTTCAAACGTTAGCTAAAACATCACAAGGAAGCGAACAACCATCCTAACATTATTCGTTTTTTAGGTCTATACGAAGGTTTGTTCACAAGTGATAGTTCATTGATTTCATACAGGGATTCTTTTTCATTATTATCTACTTTCCGTATAACAGACAAACACGCTAGTTATCATATGATTTTCGAACTGGCTGACGGTGGAAGTTTGCGTGAACACTTAAGGAAACACTTTAGAGGTTTGATTTGGAAGGACAAGTACAAGCTGAGCTTAGAAATTACCAATGGATTGAGATATTTACATGACTTGGATATCATTCACAAGGATTTGGTATTTGTCGCACATGTTGATTGTATCGTATGAGCTTATATCATCAATTTTCAAACTGATTACAATATTTTTACTTTTACTAGTCTTCCAGTAATATTCTAATCAAATCAGGCGTCGCGAAGATAACTGATTTCGGTTTATCAAGCGTACTGAAACAAGTAATGTCCAAATCGCATGGTTATGGCGCTCCAGCATATAAGGATCCGGTATCTTTGATAAACCATTCGTATGAACGTGGGAAGAAAACAGATATTTTCAGCCTTGGAGTAATACTGTGGGAAATCTCTAGTGGACAAATGCCATGTGAAGGGCGCAGTGAAATTGCTCATATTATTATGTATAGGCTTGAGGGTTCTCGTGATCCACCATTTTCTGGAACGCCCAAAGAATATGTTAATCTGTACTCAGAATGTTGGAATGAAGATCCTAGTAAGCGGCCATCTTGTGAATATGTTTACAAGCAACTGATGTATTGTGATAGATTGAATGATCTTAACAGAGCATTGGAGATTGAACCAAATAACACACATGCACTGAGAAGTAGGGGAGTTGTTTATCTGAATCTAAAACAATATGACAA
>CAJVPI010000551.1:0-26900 GCA_910592345.1 Paraglomus brasilianum
AGCATGCTTGGTATGTGTAATGAACATGTGGGAATTTTTTGGGCCATGCTAACTTACTATTGGGAATAGACTGGTTACAAGCGCAAGCGGAATGAAGTGGATGAAGACATTTCTAGTCTTGAAGAAACATACGGGATTGTTACGGATGCTGAGAAGTGGTATTTTCTCCATTGCAAAGTGAGTGGCGACAAAGGGATCAAATTTGAGTTGACAAGGCATCCCATCACTGTTGATTGGTTTGGAGATGTGGAAAAATACAAGGCCGATGTAAGAATGGTGTTAGAGCATATCCTTTGGTTGTTGAGCCAAATGGAGGAAGTGGAGGCACACACAGGAATTAGTTGGCGATAAGATAATGATGAGCTGATTGATTTGTGCGTATCGATATTTTCTAGCGCTAGCATTTCTAGGGAATTAATTTTTTGATATTCATACCTTTCATAGTGTGTTGGAAGAAAAATAGCAGCTTGATAATATTAATATGCAGGATGAAAATTTTTTGCTTTGACTTGCTCTGTACATATTAATAATATAATAAATGATATACTGATGATGTTTTTACACATCACCTCACATGCTGATTGTCAGCAAAAAATTCGATCTTTGTTTATTGTAACTTGTGTTACGACGAGTCGGTCTGCTGATGCAGTCGAGTAAGTCAGGTGATCGACAAAACCTCAGGTTTCAACCATCCAATATGTCTACAACTCTTGAACAAGTTTTTAGTGTGCCTTCTACTTCCTCTTCCCCTCCTACTTACTCATCAGTGCTTTCCCGACCTGCTCCTACTCCACAACAAAAAACTCCTGAAAAAATCCCTGAAAATTACTTCAAAACCTACACTTCTGAGTTCCCTTTAATCAATCCAGATGGAACCTTTACTCTATTCAACTGGAAGAATACCAAAAGTGCCCTCAAACACAAACCATTCATTGGCAATACGCGCGTTCGCGGCACTTAGTGAGCTGACTCTCCCCGAGCTTGTAGTGCAACCATTTGGAATAATGGGTCATGGAAGGTGAAAACCCTGTATGACTTTTTAGCTAGTGTAGACCGCAAGCATGGCGATATAACTTATTACGCTCTAAGGGAATGAAAAGAAGGCGAAAGTTGAGAAGAATTATTTCCAGGGCACACTCCCCCAGATACTAACTCACCCAACACTCTCTTTCTTGACAGGAAATCTAATCCTCATATCTCTGACAAAGATCTTCTTAGCTGTTTCCGCAATGATCTCCTAGGAATTGCCTTTGATCCTGCTAACTCCTTTTTACAACTTACTTTTAAAGATGCTGACACCTTTAACCATTACCTTTCCCTTCCAAGTATCAAGATCAATGATAAGGAAATTCACCTCACACCACCAAAATCCTTCCCAAAATCCACTCTTGTCATTTACCTACATGGATTACCCATCCTACAACCTGCAACAGTCTCTTCCTCAATTGATCAAGCCCTCTCACCCTATTGTGATATTAAGGAGATTGCCCCTGTTCTCCTCAATGATACTGAGCTCCTTACACCTAAATGGGATGCAGTGGTCACTCCAATTTCTGGAAAGCAGATTCCTGTACATCTTCAAATTCTTGATTCCTCTGTTGCTCTCACATGGGCTAACTCCTCACCTATCTGCCTGAGATGCCATAATATTAACCACAAAAGCCAAGATTGCCCCCTTCGCCCCACTCCTCGTCCTTGTCCATCTCAATCATATGCTGCACAAATCTCTCACAACTATAACAACAAATTAATTCAGAAAGTTAATTCCTCTGCAATCCACTCTGATGATGACTTGACTGATAAGTCTAATGATGCTACTAACAATTTTAACCCCACTAATACTTCACTACAGAATTCTATGCATGCCCCACCAATTGCAATGGATACTGATGCCAATATGACCACTTCTTCCTCAGCTACCCACATTTCATCTACTACTACCACAGATCAGGACTCCTATTTACATAACTCAAATGAAGTTAAACATAACTCTTCCATGGATATAGAGTCCACTAATAACAATAATCATCCATCTGAAACTACCACTAGCTGTCACTCTAATCGAATTGCCAAAACTCCTAACACTCACTCTAATATATAAGTAATGATTAGATTATATATTTCAGAGATAGGGAATGGGGATATTGATATGATTAAAGCATGCATTGATGATCTGCTAGGCTTTGACATTAGCTGATGCCTCAATTGAAGTGGACATGTTAGCAGGGATGTGTTTTGAGCTAAGCTGAGAATATCTTCTAGTCAGAATTGAACACAAGCAACCACTATTGAAGGTTTCATTTATCAAACTGTTCATCATAGTCATACAATAACAAGTGTGAGATTTATGCCTTAGTATTAGTAATTACAATAGAAAGTATAAAAGACCACCTTCAAAAAATGAACTGGACCTTAATTGAGACCATCCATAATACTAATAAAATTTAGAACACAAATGCTCTCCCATGTGACCAAACATAAAACTAGTTTCCATACTAATACAGAACATAATAATAACTAACATAACTTTATTCTTACAAAATTGTTTACTACACATGCCAAAATAGATAAACTAATACTAAACCTTTTAAGATTATTCTTCTAATATTAGTACAGACAATTTCATATAAAAATGTCATATTAATGGTAAAGTTTCATATTTAAACAGCAAACCTTTTCTCTTTTTTTTTTTTCCCCTTTACTTCTGTCCCGTTTTTATAAAAAGCATTAGTATACACCTTATTTTGTGCTTCTACTTCATTATACTCAGCTGCCCTTTTATATAATAATAACTAAAGTGCTGTTTAATATCTGCTTCTACCCATTTTCATAATATAAATACAGGCCAAGAATATGTTGTGTATAAAGATTTCCTTCTTTAACTCTTGATTGAAACAAGTTAGTTATATAGTTAATATTAAGATTGATCCAGCTATATTGATATAATGCTACTGTTTTTAACTTTCATATTTCACTGATATATATGCTTGTTTCAATGCACTCTGATATAACTCAATTTATCTTTTTCTACTCCAGATTAACTGGTATATCCTTGTTCAGCTGCTTTTTTATACCATTCAACTGCCTTTTGTTCATCTTTTCCTACTCCAGTTCCATATTCATAACATATAGCAAGGTTATTTTGTGCATTAGCATGTCCTTGTTCAGCTGCTTTTTTATACCATTCAACTGCCTTTTGTTCATCTTTTTCTACCCCAGTTCCATTATAATAACATGCAGCAAGATTACATTGAGCACTGGCATATCCTTGTTCAGCTGCTTTTTTGTACCATTCAACTGCTTTTTGCTCATCTTTTTCTACTCCAGTTCCATTGGCAAGGTAATATTGTGTTCTGGCATCTCCTTGTTCGGATGCTATGTGATATAGTGAAAATCTTTTTTATCGTTGAAACAGTGTTATTAAACTTGTACAGTTAATACAGCCAAAGCTTTTAATATTAGTGCTACAACGGTACCTGTCACACAAATTACTGTATTACAAACGTATCAATGAAATCAGGCCTTCAGTATATTATAATTCCATATGTTGTGTTGTACGGTATCAATTATAAGTTAATAATTCGTATTGTATCTAATAACAAACAGTGTACAATCAAGTATTGAAATCGATTAAAATAGTGAACAGACAGAGACGTTTATCGATTTTTCCAGCGAGCGTGGTATTGACCATTTATTAATAAGCAACGATTTTATTTTATGGCTTCCGGTAGCGTTGACTGTTGATAAGATTGTAACGCGTTGTTTTGACTTCTTGGTCCCAGAAGACGGCCAGCTGTTGCTAATATAACGCTGTCTTATCACGATTGTAGATGTCTTCTAACTGGTAATTCTCAGTCGTTCGTCAATCGAACTTCGCGGAGATTGTAAAATTTGAAAGCTAGCCGTCTGATGCATTAAAGCTCTCGATATTTGCTTTTCTTTGCAAAACATGACCAGATTTGACTTGGGAAACTTGATTTGCGTACTCTAAGTACATATAAGGAGCCCTTTTAATTACAGAATTCGTTCGCATTTTCTCTTCGCTGGAGTTGAATTTTTCATTTAGAGCCAGTCAATACGAAGAACTTTTAAGAATAACAGAGACAGTATCTTCTTTAATTCCAAATATAGTTTAGCGAGCAACTTTCTTTTTAGACATCAATTTTTTTTGAACGAGCAACCCGCTTATTGCAAGTTTTTCTATCATTCACCTGATTTTTAATTGTCGAAAAGAGTTAAAGAGAATTTAACAACGTCGAATATTTGCATTAATGGTGTGATTGCCAATTATACTTATGATTTACATACTTCATAATAATGTCGAGATCGACATTATATCGAGCTCAATTTATATAACCGACTTCGTTCCGGAATATTAGGCCAACTTCATCTTATCGGGGAATCATTATATCGGGAATCACCGTGTATCAACAGATAATAAAATTACTTCATTAAATTTCATTGCTATGATATTAACGATAATATTGAGACGAATTCCATTTACCAGCATCGATATTAATATGTTTTAGGCAAATTTGTGGACCAGAAAATCTGGTAAAAAACGCTAACAAAAAACGCAACAGTCCCAAACACGGGCCAAATTAAGTACTATTAATTCTCTAGACAGCATGAATAAATGCAAGCTACCACCGTTAGCAAGGTATCCCGTATATGGTTTCAACTCTAAAAAGTATCCTTTAATTATTTCCAAATCAGACGATATTATAGGGCTCATATAATAATAATCATACCAAAAGCAACATTATGCAAAACTCATGACAATAACGTAAATCAGACATAACTACATTATGTGCACTGCATAGTAATAGGTAGCAAAGACCGAAGACAAGCCAATAAGAATCCGTGAGCCATCCGTAGTTAAGGCGAACAGAAAGAAGATTAACAGAAGAAAACAATATTCAAGATGTGTGGACATAATACAAAATAAGATCAAAAAAATACAAAAGGGTTTGGGTAGCGAAGATCTTGTTTAAATCTATTGGGCGGGTGGGAATAATGAACTAGAACTTAACTAGTTACTTAGTGTACATATAATCTAATATTCAATCATTACGTGTATAATAATAGTACATATATTAACAAGTACAACCCGAGCCTTCGTTATTATTCTGTGATCCAGAACTAATGTTGACGTCGATAACTGGAAAGAGGAAGACAAAACGTTGGACAAATAAGGGTTAAGTTAGACCTCAACTAGTTGCAAGTGATTAGCGAGTCGGTCATGCTCTCACAGAAAAAGACACTTACGCTGATTCTGTGGCTCATTCATTGTATTCTCCATTCCAGGAAGAGCTTGCGCAATCTTCCGGAAAAGTGTTTTGACATTATGACCAGCCTTTGCGCTAGTTTCAATAAACATGACACTGAATTCCTTAGCTTTCTTTTCTCCTTCATCTGTTTGAACTTGCCTGCATAATGTAATGATATGTAATGCAATGTAATGTAACATTATATTAAGTTATAATACGCTAAGCCTGAGATTAGTCACAACAGTATAGTATTACCTCTTATCATTCAAATCGGTCTTGTTACCAACTAATACAATAATGACATCATTACCACGTTCAGCGCGAACGTCATCAATCCATTTCGCAGTGTTCATAAATGAATTTCGGTCTGATATTTTGTGGGTGCATCAAGGAAGAATCTCAAGTTTACCCAATGTACAATTAAATTAGAATAGAAACCAATGATAATAAATTAAACGCACTTGTAATATCATATACAACTACGGCGACAGAGGAATCTCTAATGTAGCTGGGAATGAGACTTCTAAAACGTTCCTATGTGAATTAAATTAGTTGTAATGTTAGAACGAAATCTAAATATACGGCAACTAACTAGGAACTGCTTCTCGTTACCTGTCCAGCAGTATCCCATAGCTGCAACCGCACAGTACGGTCTTCCAAGTACATTGTTTTCGATAAGAAATCTATCCCAATTGTAGCCTGTTAATAGATAGAAGTTAACTATCATCTCCATATTCCTGATATAATATAATAAGCAACAAGATGCTCACCTGATACGTGTTGTCAAAAGTATCATACATAAATCGTGTAATCAACGAAGTCTTCCCAACTTCAGTTACAACCCGTACACAATGGGGTTCAATAAAGCCAGTGCAGCGACGAAATGGATAGGAAATGAATAGAAAGAAAGGGACAAATGTTAACGTCCAGCAACATGACTCTGTGTATCCTGCTCCTCACGCACTCAAGATGGAGACCGAAACTAGCGTAATACACTATAACGTACCGCTCTGTTCACCCAGAAACACCAACTTAAACTTCCTTAATGGATTACTAAACTCTGACGGGCTAGTAGCTGCCATTTCTTATTTAATTTTTGTTAAATCTGTATATTAATAAGAGAAAACGAAGAAGAAAAAGAAAAGAAGAGTGTATTATCAAAATATTAGCGGGAATACTGAAATACAAGTTCCTGGACTATGTCCAAAGAATTTTGCCCATCAAAAACGTCTGAAAAGGGCGCAATCTGTGCAATTTGGGTAGGTTGTTCGGGGTAGGCGCAGTATATGCCACGCTAACTTGTCAACAAGATATGATTGGTCAAAGACAACAATCGCACGTTTTTTGACCTCGGTTCAAAAAGATATAATACTAAATACCTGTAACCGTCAGCGTTTGATGTGCATGAGAAGTTTGTATAAATGCCAACTTTTATATATTTGTTCATAGATCATTGTTGTTTATTATAGCTTTCCCACAATTGTTAAAATATTATTATTATATCAGAGGGACACCTGATCGTGAAACCTTTGTTAGCAATACAAAGCAAGAATTATTAATCAACGTGATTGGTTGAAATTGTATTTTCTTTAATATATACTGTAATAAACAATAGAATGTAAATAGAACAAACCAGTATTCACAGAAATAAATTTCTGATTAAAACATGCCTGATAGCATGTCTCAGAACAAAGGGTGAAAACTTTATACTGTATTATGAACATTTGATCAAATTGTGGTTGGCTGGAAAATTGACTAATTACTTAGTTTATTAAATTTCTATGTTTTGATACTCCAGGCAAAGGATTTTCCACTGAATATAATGGACAGATATTGGATCCAGAATTGCTCTTGTAGAGGCTGAAAAGGAATATAATGTTGAGCATAATGAGCATCCTTTTGACTACAATGAACGGACTCTAAAGTCTGGCCTGAAAGTAATTGACCTTTTAAAGTGGCAGCTGGTATTAATAGTCATTTGATGAGGTTAGTTATGGCTGATATTGCTAGTTTGTGTTTGCAATAAATTAATCAAACTATGTTAGACCAGAAGTATGGGGTATTGTCCATTGTGAACTAGTAGTTGTAATTGAAAAATCAAAATGGTGCTTATAAACCGTAAATTTCTTTTCACTTGCTGCATTATTATACAATATACTGTATAACTAAAATGTGCCTTTTTTTAAGGGAGAGGCTATCCTATCGTCTATCAATCTTGTTTGAAGAACAAAAAATTTTGATAGATTACAAACTGCGGACAAATACGTCAAAACTTTTAAACCAAGACATACGGCGAAAGTGCGAGTCTTTCGAACAAAAAGCAGATGGTATATTTCTAGCACGCCTGAAAAAGTCGTGTATTGAGATCGGATATCTAGAAATGTCTGGGGGTATTAGTATGGCCACTGCGAGATCCCGCGATCTACGATCTGCCCTTTAGGCAATATGTACATGCTTGAGGAGATGAGCGAGAGGTATCGAAAAGCATCACCCATATGTCTTTTTCGTACATACTCATGGTGAATATTATTTGCATTTGTGAATAATTGATATCAAATAGTTTGTCTCCTCTGATTTGTATTATAGAAGATAAAATTAAAATTTGGCAAATGCACAACCGCGCTCGAGGGATTTTGCAATGGGGGCGCACGCACAAAGCAATCGTTCCAGTCTGTTATAAAGAGCAGAAAAAACATCTTTTTGATTTTATGGTCTTGTTCTGGAATATTTTAACTGTTTTTGCAGATGTTTTTTATTTCTTATCAGGTTATTGACTTCTATCCATTTTATTCAGGAAGGTTTGATCAATACAGCAAATATGATCAAACAATTACAAGATGAAGACAATGATAGAGTGTCTAAGTTGTCACGTAGACTTTCTCCGCATCCGGGTAAGCCTGACAAACGAATCCACCGCCAAAGAGTCCGTGAAAGCTCTGTTTTGTATGTTATATATATATATTTCTAGAACAGCGCAAGTTTAATGAAGCGTGACAAATTCTCCCATTCATGGTAGATTTTAGATCGAGTCACGAAAAATGAAATTGAATTTTATTACTTTGTAAAATTTATTCTGCTGCTTCATTAAACATAAGAGCATGCTAATACTGGCACATTTATTTGTTAATTTTTCAGTAAAATGTTATCGAGTGTACTCCGTGTCACGTGTTCGAAGATCATAATAACTGTTGGGAGTTGTAGTATTACCTTGCCGAGAATGTCTTCTGAAATTCCATCTCAAATACGCGACTACGTGGATAAGGCCGTCTTAAATTCTCCTAGCGGAAGCTGGTCGTTTACCCAGGGATTCTTACTTGGCCAGCTTACCGTCCTTTTAATAGTGTTAGCTTTTGTGAAATTTATGTTATTCGAAAATGTGCAGAATCCAACAAAAAAGGTAAACGGGGGGGTTTTTTTAAAGATTAATTAACCTGACGACAGATTCTGAGATTTTCTTGGCATTCCACCCAGCGCATTCCTTTAATACCACCACCGACAACTCCAAAAACTATAACAATACCACCTGCTTCAGCGATTCTCACCAAAACGCTGTATGATCCGCTACATCACGCACCCGAATCAGTAGATTGGTTAAACGTATTGCTAGCGCAGGCAATACAACAATATAGGACTGAGGCGCAAGCGAATAACAGACTGCTTCGCATAGTCTATGAGGCGCTTAACAGTGGCGACCAACCGGATTTCGTCGTGAGTCATCTTTACTAGTTGCTTTACATGTCCATTACTTGTCATGTGAGAAAGAATTTGTCATGGGTAATTAGCATTTAATGATTATTAGTAAACTGATTTGTCATGACTTTGCGTTGCAGGGTCCAATTGAAGTTACTCAGCTGAATTTAGGTGAAGAGTATCCTATGTTTAATAATGCACGAATACGGCCATCTGAACAGCCAGGGAGAATGGTATTTTGATTATTTCAACCTGCATTATTGAACGTTTTGATTGTCTTGACTAATTTGATTGATTAACATCACAGCGTGTTGAGGTTGATTGTGATTTTACGGATCAAATCACCCTGGGCATTGATACGCACATATTCATAAATTGGCCAAAGCCAAAAATAGCTGTGTTGCCTATTTCTATGGTAGTATCAGTAGTCAAGTTCTCGGCTACGGTAATATTTATATGCATAATGCAAAGGTGATTTGGTGGGAATGTATTCACTGAACGATGCCAATTCGACGAGACTTATGATATTACGGGATCTTTTTTTTTATCGATTCCTAATTTAGATAACTCTCGAGATTGTAAACACTCATCAATCGACTTCAATAGCGACATCGGCCCTCCCCGACTTTGCTTTATGCTTTGACGTACAATCTCTCATTGGTTCTTGTTCAAAACTGGAAAGCGTACCCAAAGTGACTCATATATTGACATCCAAACTCCGTAATCTCTTTTGTGAGAAATTCGTCTACCCCAACTGTTACAAATTTGAAATTCCAGATTTATTGGACGCACATAAGAATAACGATGAGAAATAAATCTCTTTCAACTGGTGACGTGAAGAGAAGGACATTATTGATGTAGACTGTTTATAGACACAAGGGTCAAGAAGGAGAAGAGTTGACATGGACTGTCTTGGCATTAACAGGTTGAAGCGGTTTGGAATAGAACATTGAATTTGGCGAAGAGTTGAGGGATTGTTAAGAGTTTAGTCATTATGGAGAATGAGAGCATCCTGCGTGCTACATGATAATATTCAATTCTTAATTAGCATTCATCAATTTTGTAAATTTTATAGATTTTTGCAAGCTTTACATAAACTTTATTCTCATAACAATTTCATACAGAAACTATTGCATAACCACAACAATTGGGATATGGACTAGTCAGCAATTTCTCATAATACTTTCACGTTCCACACTAGTTTGTAAGAAAACTATTTTGATATTTATTATTTACTTATTTTTCACCCTTACTGTACCTATTATAATCGGGATTTCTTGATAGATCAAACCATGTTTAATTTAGTCGAAATGTTAATTTGATAAATCATTACCTCTTTATTGTTTCTTACTTTTTATATAAGGGCATTAAGCTTAACATCCCTTTCTCATTATTCTTCCGTCGAAGCTTTCAATTTCAGCAATAACGCCTTTTTAACTAAAAGTATACACGTATTTCTACTTACTCATGAAGTTGAAGGAAATGGCGATGGTTCGCGTATGTCAACCGAGGATCTAGGCGAACATGACATATATATGATAGCTCGTCACGATAAGCATGGGAACATCGGCATCGGGTGACGACGATAAAATCTCTGTCGTCGATTCGACGATTTTTATCGCTTTTCCAATATGCAATTATTTTATTCATTGCCGTCAATTATAGATTGTGTCATGGGTAGCAAAAGTCGCAAAAATTGTTCTTATCTAAATTATGAGTTTGCGAGACAGGCAGCGAATAGCAATTGCTTTTTAAAACTCATGCTGATAATGGCTTGGTTAGCTGCTATTAATTTAGTGAGATATCCCACATAATGGGTAATACTTAAATTTTTCTTGAAAATGATCATTCTGGTTACAAGGTACTCAAGCTATTAAAGGCGTAGTTATCGTGACGAGTATTGCATTTCGATATACAGACATGCACATACTGCAAGTTTATTAAAACAACGTCGTACTCGACCGTGCCGATACTTCGGAGACAGTATTAGACTTATTTATCGATTCTTCGAAGACCATTAATTACGGCACTAATGCAGGCAGGAATTACTTCTTTACAATTTATTTTTAACCTTGAGGTTTCGAGGTCTTTATTTATTTTTAACCTTGACTTTCGTTCAGAAATTTAGTTTGGGATAATCATGTGATTTAGATTCTTGGATCTCTAGCACATTCTGTAACATGAACTGCGCCAAACATCGTAGAATATAAAATTGACAAGCCTGCCGTTTTATTACATTTAAAAATAAGTATGCTCATTCACTTTCCTGCTGAACTTCTTGGGATTATCCTCCTCCTGACTTCCCTTCATACTCGTTTATCAGTGATAACACTAGTTTGCAAATGCCTTCATTATTTTGTATACAACCATGATTTATTATGGTCTCGCCTTAACCTCAACCGCATTAAATCTATCTCTAATGAAGCTATGCTAGAAATATTCTGTAAACGCCTACCGCAACAAACAAGACATTTCATTCGCGAGCTATATCTGAATGACACCCATGTATTGCTTGGAACAACCCGCACCATTCTTTTCCTGTGTCCAAACCTAGTGGCTATCCATTTACGGCTAAACCAACAAGACATCACTATAGAAACAGTGACGACATTGGTTTGTAAATTGGCAGATGAAAACAAAGATACGCCGTTCAAATTAGAAACGATCTATTTCTACATGGAGAGAGAGGGGTATGTTGCTCAACAATATTGGTGGACGAGCAGCAACAAACGTGAGTTGGAGGTGGGAATGAAAAGATTAACGGGAAAAGAAACGTGTTCGGTACAAATACCGTGGTGTGATTCTTGTAATAATGGAAGGGCAGCGTTTAGAACGCCTTGTGCATGGGGTTGTCGCAAACGTGATATGTATCGGTGTTTCGCGTGCGCTGATTATGGAAGACGAGTGTTTATATGTGATTTATGTTCCGCAGATAAAGCTTTAAGAATTGACTTTCAACAACCTAATGCATAGTAAAAATTCATGTACCATGTAAATTCTATTACTGTATTCTAAATTCCTTTGTAACTTGACAGTTTCTATAGAATGAAACAATTTTAAGTCATATTTATTGGGGAAGGGAGTTTTCGATTAGAATTTAAACCATTGAATTTATTTATTATTATATTTAATCAATAAACTCTAACTGATCGACAGCAAGGAGAAAAAATTATGGTTTTCATTTTACTGCCTCCTGCTGCTAATTTCAACCATTCATTTTCGGGTCCCATTGAAGGGTAAATCTGTAAAAACTTTATAAGCAAGGATGGACATGCAGAACGTGGATCAGATGAAATCTCTCATTCGCGGAGTAGAAGGAATAGAATTCTGTGCAATTGTAACAATATCTTTATCTGAAGTCTCAAACCCAACGATACTATGTCTATAATATCAAGCCTTTGTATGAAAAAGAAATTAACTAATGAGTTATACTAATTATTAATTTAAATGACAAATCATTTGCTTCACTTTCGTTTTACAAATCTTTTTTCGAAGATCTGAATCACATGGTATTTATCACTGCACGTTGTTTAATACTAACTTGAATTCATCTGCTCCCTTAATTCACGTTTTCAATGGTCGTATTGACTTGCCCTTTCTGGATAAAGCACCGTTCACTAAGAAATCAATTAATGTTGGTAAAATACATTATAATAAGGTACAAAGCAATTTAGGAATTCTATGTATAAACTATAAGTCTGACTTACTATCGAATACTGTAATCAAAGCGATAGAATTTATTATTATGGTCATTCATAAGATGGAAAATAATAAAAATATCTCCGCCCTGGGGTCGTCAAACAAAGTTGGAAGTCATATGACTCTGATCCTTTAAATCAGGAGCCCTATGTCGTCGATAACATGATACACACCATTCTTACTTTTCGAGCATAGTGATCTTGTACGCCAAAAACATTTAATCAGGTTTTGACATTTTTCATCAGTATAGTAGCCTTGGATACAAATATCATGTCGAATTAATTGTTTATTGAAGAAATATTTGGCAGAGAAGAATTACATCATTTAGTTCTTAAAACATCATTTTCAGTCTCAAAATTGCGCTATGATGCAACAGTAGTGATTCTAATATTTATTCAAGGTCCACAATTTGTCAGAAAACACCATACTCTACTGAAAATTGGAGAACTTGTAAAAAGCGTTAATTATTTGCTATCCTAGTGCGTGATTAACAATAATAATAAATACGAATCGTGCCGTAAAGCATCAGCGGTCTGAGTTCTGTTTTTGTTTATTGACTGCAGACATCTTACCAGTCAAGCAATCGTAATGTATCCATTGCTGATTTTTTACAGCATTGTATAAGCAATACAGTTGCACCTGTCCATTTGCATACCGCTGGGACCGATGAATTCACATTATCACGTACTTAATCACGCGATTTTATAATTTTATACAGGCGTGAACGATCTTGACTGTAGAACTGGATAGTTATGTGTGACGGACTAGAACATAAGGGTCTGGAGGCGAAATTTTTGGTAAGAAAGAGCTGACGTCCACCTTTTATAGTTACGCAAACAAATCAGAATTGGTTTCGCGTCAAAATTTGTTGCATGATAATAAATTCGTGTATTTACGAGTATGTGGACCCAAGGCTCGGATAGCCTCGTTAGAAACGTTGCGTTTGTTATGAAGCGAACGATTGTACAGACAAAGATAGCATACTATAAAGTAACTCACCACAAAAGCGTGAAGACTCGTAAACATAATGAGATTATATGAGGATAGTAATAAGTGTATATTAATTTTCAAGATTTTCTGTTCACCTGTGTTTTCTACTTTAAACAAAATAAGCAAACGTTTTTAAACTTTTAACGCACTACCAGTACTGACAATAGTTACCTCAGTGCTGTCATTTATTTCTTCGACATACTAAGCAGTATTATGCATCTAAAATTAGACGGGAAAATTCACGAGAGAAACACTTTTACTTTAGAGTCTTTTCTTAATTCTTTCATATTTTTGTAAATGGTAATATTTCTGGAAGTTTCTATGGGACATCCTGTTGCCACTTCCCTTTCTTGTTGAATTTTAGCTTTTTAAATTGATTCAATTGGCATATTATTATGGCCTATAATTGCTCAGAATTTTATATACACCTTCTATATCAACAGCTGAATATAATAATAATAACTATTAAACTGTCAAATAACCTGAATATAAAATGGATTAAAAGACAAATAAAAAATGTACAGTGATTTATAACACTTACCAACCCTAATATATAATACTAAAAAATAAACCATTTTTATTTGACTTTTGATTATGATAGAGAAATGATTTTAGCTGAATTTTGAAAGCCAAGCCAATATCATTAATATCAACAAATAAAAGAGCAAATCAGTCATTAATATCATTAAGCCATTGAATTTATAGTGCTAATAAAGACATTAAATAAATGTTAAATTTTTGGCAAGTTATTGCTTCTGAATTATGAATCTCCAATCATATTCTACAATAATGGTCTGGTTTATATTAAAAAGACCCAAGGTCATAGATAAATTGATTGCAAAATTTAGTCCAAAGCTGTTATTTCTAAAGCCAATCTAATACTATTCATCATCATTATAAAAAAAAAGTTTATGGTAAACTTCTTCTCTTGTTCTTAATGTTATTGCATCTTCTGGTTCAATGTCCAAAGCTTTATTGATACTGTTTAATGCATCATAATACCATTCAAGGTTAAGGTAGACTTCCCCTCTTGTTCTTAATGCTCTTACATCTTCTGGTTCAATGTCCCAAGCTTTATCAAGATCATTTAATGCATAATCATATTGTTTAAGGTTAAGGTAAACTTCCCCTCTTGTTCTTAATGTTATTACCATTGCATATTCTGGTTCAAGGTCCAAAGCTTCATTGAGATTTCTTAATGCATCATCATACTGTTTAAGGTTGAGATAGACTTTTCCCCTGTTCTTAATGCTATTGCATCTTCTGGTCCAATAACCAAAGCTTATTGAGATTGTTCAATGCATCATCATACTGTCCAAGGTAAAGATAGACTT
This sequence comes from Paraglomus brasilianum, assembly GCA_910592345.1. Lineage (NCBI taxonomy): Eukaryota > Fungi > Glomeromycota > Glomeromycetes > Paraglomerales > Paraglomeraceae > Paraglomus > Paraglomus brasilianum. The sequence goes on from CAJVPI010000551.1 coordinate 14,984, forward strand.
CTCCTCTCATTCTTAATGCTATTGCATCTTCTGGTTTAATGTCCAAAGCTTTATTGAGATTACTTAATGCATCATCATACTGTTCAAGGTTAAGGTAGACTTCTCCTTTTGTTCTTAATGCTATCACATCTTCTGGCTTAATGTCCAAAGCTTTATTGAGATTCTTTAATGCATTATCATACTGTCTGATATTCAAGTAGACTTCTCCCCTCATTCTTAATGCTATTGCATCTTCTGGTTTAATATCCAAAGCTTTATTGAGATCACTTAATGCATTATCATACTGTTTAAGCTTAAGGTAGACTTTTCCTCTTGTCCTTAATGCTATTGCATCTTCTGGCTCAATAACCAAAGCTTTATTGAGATTCTTTAATGCATTGCCATACTGTCCAGTGTAAATGTTAAGGTGGACTATTCCTCTTATTGCATCTTCTGGTTCAATGAGATTCCTTAATGCATCATCATACTGTCCAGTGTTAAACTGGACTATTCCTCTCATTGCATCTTCTGGTTCAATGTCCAAAGCTTTATTGAGATCACTTAATGTATCATTATACTTTTCAAGGTTAAGGTAGACTTCTCCTCTTGTTCTTAATGCTATTGCATCTTCTGGTTCAATGTCCAAAGCTTTATTGAGATCACTTAATGCATCATCATACTGTTCAAGGTTAAGGTAGACTTCTCCCCTTGTTCTTAATGCTATTGCATCTTCTGGTTCAACATCCAAAGCTTTATTGAGATCACTTAATGCATCATCATACTGTTCAAGGTTAAGGTAGACTTCTCCTCTTGTCCTTAATGCTATTGCATCTTCTGGCTTAATGTCCAAAGCTTTATTGAGATTCTTTAATGCATTCTCATACTGTTTGAGGTTAAGATAGCCTTCCCCCTTTTCTCTTAACCCTTGATATGTCAGCTCTCTCAATACTCTTATATTTGGTTTAACATCCAAAGCTTTATTGAAATTCTTTAATGCATCATCATGCTGTTTAAGGATAAGATAGTCTTCCCCCTTTTCTCTTAACCTTTGGTATGCCAGCTCTAATGCCTTATTATACAGTTCAAGATTAATATCAACTTCCCCTCTTGCTCTTAATACAGTTGCATCTTCTGGTTTAATGTCCAAAGCTTTATTGAGATTGTTTGATGCATGAATATGCTGATTAAGCATGCAGTAAGTCTCTGCTATTAATCTCAATGTTAGTGTATTATTGGGTTCATATTCCAAAGATTTACCAAGATCTATCAAAGCATTTTCATATAATCCATGCATAAAATATTCTGCCCCTCTATATCTCGTTTCAAGTGCATCATTTGTGTCAATCTTCAATAGTTGGTCGAGTCTCTGCTGTCGAGACATTATTTGTCAATGACTTGATAGTTAGCGAAGTGTGAAGAATGTGCGTACTCTTCCACTTGTACTTAATTTGCTGCGTCACTACCGTAGTACAATCAAGCGTTGTTGCAGATGATCAGTAAATTAGATAGCCGCATATTGACAGAATTCTTCATTTGTATTTGATCGGCAAGTCCCTATTATTTTTATCTTATTTGTCGTATGTAAATTCCGTCAGGTAATACAGGGTTGCAAAAAAAAAAAAATTTGGACAAATTAACTTGCTCATTTTGCATAGCCAACATTATGTCGCATGATATATCATTTGAAAGCTTGAAGCATTGTTATTGGGAAACTCGATCGCCATTATGTTCTAGCACTAGCTCACACGGTCTCTTATTGATCCTACCAAACTAATTAGAGAGAGTTTCTGAAATAGAACTCCATAAAATGTTCTAATCGATCTAGATTTTTCGTATGCATTTTCTCATATTTCTTTTAACAATGGCCCAAAGATTTAAAGTCTGCGAATTAGTCCATAATTTTAGGAGCAAATTTTTCAAGAAATGCTTGGCAGCTTGACTAGTATGGTTGAAGTCATTATGAAAGGGTATAAATTGATTTATTTTGGGAAAATTACACACATACAAATGAAAGGGAATTTTGTCAACTCCTGGAAATGAAACCCTCTGAATACATTTACTTACAGTCAGCTACGTCGAAGTTTATTTTTATAAACGCTTGGAAGATAATGACGCAACAACATATTTTTTATTAGACAGTTACATTAGCCTTGTAAGATCTTGCGGTACACTTCTGTTTTGTTTTTTACAAAGCACACTTTATTTGCTATTTGACGCAGTCTAACTACATTCTTGTTATTGTCCGCTGACGTATATTGCTTAACTCAGGAAATCTACTAATACTAAATTTAATTAGTATCAGACGACGTTCAGAATTCCATTTCCTATTTGTTTGTCCGATTATCTTACAAGGAAGTAATGCTCGATCTAATCGATACGTGAAATTAAAATTGTATCACACCTATAGATTTATTTGCTACTTTTTACCTTAGAAAGGAGTCGTTCTCTTATTTCCTTTCGAGCTGTTTGATCATGTAATATTAGTAATAATTAATTTATGAACTTGCGATTTCTGTATGTATGTTTTTTGTGAAAGATGCAATTTAGAAGCACCTGAAATTCTGTACACACACAGTCACTTGACTGCGAAATTTTTCGAAAACTCAACCAAGTCTATAAACTTCTGCGATTATTCGTCGGCACTCAACACTTTACAGCTTCCTGTACAGTTTCGGTTACTCTTTTAGTAAGTACGAGCAGTTCTAGTGATAGAGAAGAGGTTTTCGATTACTGGCGATTACTGACAATTGCTGGGCATTACTGGACAGGCGAATGCTAACGAAAGTTGTTGTCATTTAGCTGTCGTATAGCAATATTGGCAATTTTATTAGGCACAATATGGTCAAGGATATTAGTGAACATTTACGTTGAAGGATAGTTTATCTTTTCTCGTAAACGGATTTGCCGTTAATTGTATGTTAGTCGGGCCACAGTTTGAACGTTGGGGAATCCCTCAAGAAGAAAATAAAGAGACATCTGAAAAAGAAAATATTCCGAAAGAACCGCCTTTTCCATTATTCCTATTACCTTTACTATATTTTTTTAATTTATTTCAATTACTTTCTTCTATCGAACGGGGAATTATACTATTTATAGTGTCGACTATTAATTAAACAATAACCCTATTGCAAAAGTACCAAATAGAATTTATCGGCAAGATTAAATTCTATTCGCCGCTGACGGGTTGCTTTCATATTCTTTATTTAATTTTCTTTGCTATTTTTAATTCTTTTAAACTTGTTTTGGAATAGCTTTTTGACTTGGCACAAAAGGAATTGACAACATCTCTTTACATTCACAACATTTAGCCCTGTCTTTATTGACATTTATCTTAAACTGCTCGTAAATTTCAACAGCGATAATACTAATACCCATTTGTAATAAAGCATTTGTTAATTAAAATAGAAGTAGAATAAGTTCTAACGTTTGATTATTATTCTATTTTCAATTGTTAATTACAGTAACGATCTACATTGTATGGTGCGATTATACGACGTTTCAATTTTGCCGCTAACTCAGGAGAGAAACGGTTCCATTCTTTGCAAGTTCTTCCTTCAACCCTTTTTTCTATATAATAATTTTCATAGGCGCCACACATTTTGATCCGGAAACATTGATGGCTAAGGAAGTACCCATTTTTTGCAGTGCTTGGGATTGTTATCTTCTTGCAAAATCCAGTCTATGTTACCCTCGCCAAAAAGCTAGGAGGTGAAGCTCATAGTTATTACACATACAGTGTAACACAAAATTATAGATAATAGAAAAAAAAAGATATTTCCAGCCAACGACTGTACCGATTATTATCATTAATACCTCGTTTGATAGCTTACAATAGGGATATTTATTACAAAATTTAATATGAAATTTGTTCTCTATTATAGGCGTACATCTATCTCTCATTAATTAATTACGTAGTTTTTGGAAATCATATTCCATGAACTCGGCAGTTTTTTTTTCAATTGGATTAATATTACATCGTACGTAGTGGTAGTGGCCAATGCATATGCTGTAATAATTGATGGTTGGCCAGTATACTTCTTTGCTTTATAGCCCTATTTTTTCCCAACTTTTGGAGGTTGTAATAGATAGTTGGGATGGGGGTTTTGATGAAAATATGTATTTCTTTTGCAGAATGCATACCTTAGTTCCAATAGTAATAGTGTAATATGGTTTGGCATTGTGTTTCAAGGTCAGTTGCAGTCATTTTGGTATTGAAAATTCATGGAAGAAAAAAATTTAAGGATAAAAATGGATTCGATATTTACTACTATTTTTTACATTGGTCGATTAAATTTTTTATCAATAATTTTCGTGTCACACTATATAATAATAATTAGCATTAGGTTTTTCTGTTGATTGGTCAGTGATGGCAACACTTTTTTTTGCCACGACTTTTTTAGTAGGTAAAATTTACTGCATTCTTGTATCGACATATAAATAGGGATACTATTGCTAATTATTTTATTTAAATGCTGTTCACATAATGCGTGTTTCTCGTCGACCGTTTTCTTTCGGTTTGTTCGTCGATCCCCAGCCTGCCAAACACTCTTCCATCTACAACAAGCGAGAACTCTATTTACAGAATACTTATGTGTATACCGATGGAAGCCATTACTTCGGCAACACTGCACATGTAATTCCTGTTCCAGTCAAGGCTGTTCAAACAAAGGATCAATGTTTGCCGAATCAAAGGCTCTTTCTAAAAGCTCTTAAGCAGATTGTCAGCACTAATGGTGAGAATAATGTTAGCAGGAGAAAAAAGAATACCGATGCAGCCAAAGTAAGGTTCGTTCTCCGAAACACTGATTACGTTATATATCAGACCGTTTAAAAGAATCTATAATTCTCGTCGATATTAATGTGTTTGTAGGCATTTAATGCACTACGTAATCTTACATTCTCGCGCGATAAGACAAATGACACGGAGGCTTTAGAATTTTATGCAGCTGTTAGTGCCGAGTATCGTAATCATCCATTCTACGTGAGGCTAGTTTCATGCCTGATGAAAGACTGCTCTAATTGTGATCGGCTTGATCTGTCCGAGGCCGTGTTTGCTAAGTACGTACGTGAAGCTACGGCCAAAGGAGACAATTCGCCTCACCACATTATTGTATGGAATACTTTGATCAAGATCTATGTCAAAAAGGGAATGGTGAAGAAGGCAACCAAAGGTATTAGTTTTAGTTTTATTAAACTTGCCGTTTTGCTCTAATTTTGATTCTATTGATGGTATCATCATATTCTGTAGTTTATGAGATGATGTCATCATATAAGCAGATGCCCGACGTAGTAACGCACAAGATCCTATTGAACGCAATGTCAAAGACTAAAAACCTGGATTTCGCATTTGCTATTCTTGAGAGGATGCTATTCATAAAACGAACACTTAATGCAGCCTCTCTGAATACTCTCATACAGGCCTGTCTTGCGATGAATGATAATGAGTCTAAGAAAAGGGCCGATTTTGTAATTGATGCAATAAGGCGATTGAAATTGGGCCCAAATGGACAAACGTTTGTTATTCTATTACGCCACTGTACAGAACTTGCCAAACTGGATGAGCTTTGGTCACTCATTATTGATGCTGGATATCAAACTGATCATACGACACAAGTAGAATTCATGAAAGCATGTCGAAGGCTAAGCTTTAACGCGTCTAGTATGAACCATAGAGAAGGATTTGTCAAGTGTTTCGATTATTTTTTACGAATGAGGGAAGTGTCTAGTTCGGATGACGTCGCTGTGGGTGTTTATAATGAGTTAATTGAGGCGTGTGGACATTATGGGAATGTACAAGGTGGGACGCGTTTGATCCGGGAGATGTGGGAGAACAATCTTGAACCCAGACTCAGAGTATATAAATGCATCCTTAATGCTTTTGGAAGAAGTCACGAGATCTTTTCAGAACAGGAGAAAGTTAATCTAATTGAACGAAATCTCTTTTTCGCCACGCTGCCTGGTATAATTTTTCGACTAAGAAATGAAATTATGCCAATGTGGCTGCTGAATACGATTTTGATGGCCGTGGGGAGACTCGGAGATGCACATGTTATGATGAATCTATATAACATGATCGTTTGTAGGGACTTGGGATATCGAACCGAATCTGCTTCAATCGAGGGATTGATTGCAAGTAGATTGGGGGCTGTTTCGGTTGACATATCTCTCGCTAATTCGTTTATTAATGCCATGTCGTCTGAGCAGCTGAGGTCATCCGTGCTTTCAATATTTTATCGGTTGCCGAGATCTCTTGTCCCTAATAATAGAACGATAAAGTATTTATTTTCGAGTATAAGAAGCGCCAATGATGTACAATCACTCTTCACCCCATACTGCGTTGCCATTGCTAGTCGCCCGATGAACATTAGTTTGGACGAATTACAGGAAACACTGTATGATGTTGTCTATAAAATATCGCCTGGTAGAACTAATGTTAATTGGAGCGATGGGTATGCGGGTGGGGGGTTACTAAAATCTAAGACAGAATTCTCTCGTGATACTGTGTTGAGAACTATAACTAAATGTATATCACGAGAGATAATACATATACAACAGAGCACAGGGATTGATGAGTGTTTGGATCTATTAGACGGATACAATAAAATGGGTGCTAACTAAACCAATATTTATGACCAAGCTTTGCGAACACCGGTGGTGCGACCGTCGGTGACACCTCTTTAGTTTAGTTAATGTTGACTATAGCGCTGCCCTTCATTGCTACTCCGCCAAGTGCTGTCTCGGCCCACATTTCGTATACTGAAACCCCCTTCTCGCTCACACTTTCCAGTTTCTTCCCACACACTCTGAACGGCTCGTTTACTACCAGTGGACTGACTGCTCTATACTTGAATTCACTTATCCAATTGTCGGCTGGCAGATTGTCACGAAGAAGATCAAGGAGGAGTGTGCAAGTCAATGGGCCATGGACGAGACAGCCTAGAGAAAAAAATGGAAAACATATTAATAAACATTTATGGCCAAAGGATATTATGACAATCTACTCGCCTCTGTATCCTTCTACCTGAGTTGCGTAGACGTGATCATAATGAATAAGATGGCTGTTGAATGTGATAGCAGAGTATCGGAAAAGTAGGATGGAAGTTGGGTTTATTACTTTGGAGAAATCTGGTTTCTTAGCAACTGATTAAGAATTAAAAAGACGTTTATCGTGACTAATCACTTTGATGGAAACACATTTGTAAACGAACATTCCAATCACCATGATGTTTATATTATTCTGAGTTTTTAACAACACACTCAGCCAGCAATCTTTACCTTTCACGATCTTTGTACTATTCGCTCTTCCTTCTTCCTCCTTCCTATAAACAAAACCACGCTTATCTTTAAGACTCCAACCTTTTTCATTGTAAATGTCTCTATCCTCCCAGACAAATACCAATTCTTGTTTCCTGCTGCTTGATCTTTTCAATTCGACATTACTACACTTTTCAATCAATTTCACGTTGTCTCCTACTCTTAACGGATTTTTCGAAAAAAGCAGTTCTCCTCCTGCCCACATTCGCCGACAGAACGGATGTGGGGGAACAAATGTCGTGAAAGATCCATCGAATCCCAATTTGCGCTCAGGGACGCGAGGGGGAAAATATGCTAAATGATAATTAGGATGTATGGGCGTGGATGGTGTAGGAAGAACCTCGCACTCGGGGCGGTCAAGTGTTAAATTCAATAAATGTATAGGCGTTGGAGTAATCGTATCGTAAGAAGTTTCGCTGCAAGCAGAAATGCTAGAGTGCCATTGTGATATAAGTAAAGATGAATCTATGTTAGCGCTTGACTCGATATTGTTGGAACGAATAAGGGTATTTGAGAAACAACGTAATTGATGTTTATTAGAGACAGAAAGTTGAAACCGGCAAATGTTTCGCGAGTATGTCAAGATCATCGGGCGTTTAATCAATATTTCGCTTTAACAAGCTCGTTTATTTTTTGCTCTCCAAACATCTGGCGATCTCAAAATCAGTCGTATCACAAAGATTCACCGTGAGCAAAACACTGATCCGATCATGAAACTGTTCTCGGTATGATCCTACAGAACGAAATATGAACAAATGTCATTAATAGTCATCAAACACCCAATAAGAAACCGTTATGGTAGTCTTTTCAAACTTTATGCACAAGGAATTCCTCATTGGAACACACACTATTATGCTAAAAGTTTTAACAACCCGGCCGTGTGTTGTTTCTCAACTGTAATGAACAAACAAAGCATTCTCTCTACAACGCATTCGATATGGTCTCGTTTGTCATCAGTACCATCTTACCGTTCTGTTTTTGACACGGTAAAGAGATCCTTATCTTCAAGAGAAAGTTGGCGCTGGACATTTCATCATTGCAAGGATTCTAATCACTTGCGGGCAGTAGTCGATAGACTATTTCATAAGCATTCTGAACCCCACGAACTGGCTATCATAGCGGCGCTAGAGGCATGCGCGAGAATACAGACAACGAAAAGGCAGAGAGAAGAAAACGTTACGAATGGTAATCGTGAAACAAATGCTAAACGATATAATCATGTCTACGATGAAAATTGTATCAGCGATGTGCTTACCATTAGAAATGATTTCAGTTATGCCTGCCCGCCTTCTGGTTATCGATATCAATCTCTTTCTGATGACATGAAGCAATATTGGCTAGACGCACCGACGCAATCTAGTGTTCGATCAACCTGCAATGTTCCAACACGGTACGATACGTCAGACGACATTCTCTCTATCGCACAGAGCATCATGTCCAGAGTGAATCCGCTTTCCCACACCATTGCCATGTATAATGCATATATTGCCGTATGTGTCGAGTGTAATCGCCATTCATTAGCGCATCAAGTTCTCCATCAAATGCGATCGATGGGCCTGACGCCTGATAGTCAGTCGTATAAACGGTTAATCGCGTCTTACATGTCGTCTGGTAATTATGGCTTGGCATTGAATGCAACTGAAGTGTGCACCGATACAATTATCAAATCGATGCGCAGGGCTGCTCTTTTTAAATCCACGTTTCATCTTGGTATTGGAATATTTGCTATTAAATGGATATCATACGGAATGTTGCTAAGCAATTATCGTGTCGAGGAAATTTCAGTCGCGTGTATTGGAATGAGTGTATTAATGGTATCTAGGGTGATGATGAGTTTATTGTCTAATGAAGTTTTCAGTCCTATGATGAAAGATAGACAAGCTGCGGAATTAAAGAGAGTTGTAGGAATAAAGGGGTGGCAATCGGAGAAAGCAGATCAGAAAATGAAAGAACTAATAAGCTATGCTGAAAGAAATAATAATAAACCTATATAATAGTAATATAATATTAAATAATAAATTTATCACGTGAATCGTACCTTTAGATACACGTATGAACTGTATCGGGGTGATTAGCTGGAATTCTGCGCAAGTTAAAGGCAACTCATTACCAGCAGCTTTTTTGTGACATTGAGATGGCCAAGATTTTTAGAGAGACTTCACCCATGACTGACAGTTGGGGCAAATTGCGATTGATCACTTGAATAACTATTTTGACAAATAATGACCAAAAGCGGATTAATATTATATAGCGTAAACAAATGCGAAACAAACAAATTTAATGACAGATCCCTTAAACGCACTGGGCAACCAATTGAGAAAGATATGATTATCGTCTCCTGGTTGTCGAGGATGTGGTGAGAAAGAAGCAATATTGGCACGCGTGGACGGGGTGATCGAAACACGTCGAATTTCTCTTTTATATGCACATTTCGCTGCTTGAGAACACGACGTACCGGGAAATATCTTGATGATATCAAAAGTAGGTGATAACCAACTGATCATAAAGAAAAAAAACATTGATTCTATATTGTTTACCCCCCACGAAAGCCAAGTATCACACCGCCATAATATTTGAAACTGTTTAGCGCGTGTATTACTCGGTCAGTCGGTCATTTGGTCAGTTTGGTCACATTTTTTTCTTATCAAGACAATTGATGTATTGTTAAATCCAGATCGAATAAATAGTAATAGGCAATTACCCCAAGCAGAATTGACATACAAATGATTTATGGGGTAACTTTACTTATCAGTAATTTTACCTTGAACGTTAAATGTTCTGTATAACCAAATTATAACAAATAATACCCAATTTGGACGAGTACGAAAAACGTCAATTTCCTGGCAAGCAGGGGATAAATTTGTGCAAATAATGCTGCCCCAAGATTAAGGGTTTAATGGTAATACTAATAATGCGATTTATGGTTTAATCAAGTTGCAATAACTTGATAGTAAGAGGTGTTCGTATATCTATTGGTACAATATATCACTCATAATGTAGTTTCATTCACTGTGTTCTTCATACTAGTAGCCACTATAACCATCATCATTTAGTTGATTGGTTCACGCTGAAGGAAACACAAGAGTTGTAGTACGTAAATAATGTTAGGTTATGGCAATAACACGAACTTGTATGGTGTTGTTTGGCGCAAAAATCCTGTATTCCATCAACGTAAATGATAGCGTATATATACAATATATACAATATATACAATACACAAGTAAATAACGGTTTATATTACAGATTATCATCATGTCAAAAAATAAACTAAACAAATTACTCGCTCAATGTACATTCAAAAATCGCTCGTTACCGAAAAAACCCCCATTGGTAAATAAACAGTCATCGTTATATCACATCAGTACAGGAATTTTACCACTGACCTTTCCTCCTCCCCCCCTCCTAGGCAAACTTGCGTTAATTAGATAGTGTTCTACACGCAAAGACTATTCCTACAGATTCGGATCTTAAAATTTATGTATGTGTAACAAATATATGTTTAAGCACTGAGAATCTGCCGAGAATGTAAACTCAAAAATATGGACTGGAACAACGGAAATCGCTTTCTATCTGCCCAAGAAAGGTCGATTAAAACATTCTAGTCGATCAAGTCGGATGGAAAAAGCCCTTTTCAGCGAGCAATGGAACTTTATCAGATCTATAACTTGTAGTAGTTGCATATAGAAACCGCAATATTCGGATAAACTTGCGACAGTTTTTCCTCCACTGTATAGAATTCAGAAGAATGGGGCGTTGGCACGTCACACAAAATCACACCAAACTATAAACATGAGCGAAAAAGGTTCCATTCTCACATACCATCCACTGTTTTTTCAGCGTTCTAACCTAAAGTTCTCCTTAAATCCCTCCTATTTTGCAACCTTCATTCAGATAAACTTTTTTTTTTCCTTCCTTCGATTCTTGTTGTTCGACCAATTCTAATCTGCGGTAAAACATTCTAGCTGCACTCTGGTCAGTAATCGATACGCCAATCTCCTGTTTGAGCGAATTCTAATACTACGCTATACATTATATCGAACTGCATGCAATGATAACAATATGTGTAATGCAAATACTGTTACTTGCGTATATAAATGTGTAAACTCGTTGTAACACGAGATAGAATATGCATATAGCATTTATACATTAGCCCCCCGTCGAATTGCTTAATATGGTTTAAGTTTGTTTGTTGATGGTAGATATTATCAGCATCATTGTGAGAGAGTTATAGATGCTGCTGCATCTTATTAAGGTGCGTAGGCTGCATTAGGATTAAACGTCCTCTAATGTTCCCACGATAATAATAAATTATCTCCTTATTCTCACTATGTGCAGTGATGTCAATAATATAACACAAACAGATAACGGTAATTCTATCAGCTGACATGATTATCACTATAGATGGATATTTCTATCAACAAGGATATGGAGTGTAATGAAAGAATTGCGATAGTAATAGCAATGGTGTATAGCTGTTGCTGTTTATTGCTGTTGTTGTTGTTGTTGTCGCTGTTGTTGTTTTATCGCTGTTTGCTGTTGCTGTTTGCTGCTGTTGCTGTTGCTGTTGCTGTTGCTGTTGCTGTTGCTGTTGCTGTTGCTGTTGCTGTTGCTGTTGCTGTTGCTG
>CAJVPI010000552.1:0-26783 GCA_910592345.1 Paraglomus brasilianum
TTTAGCTAATTGTGTTTGTACTGACACGCAAAAATCGAAACGTTTTCTAAGTTAGCTAATTGCGTTTGTGCTGACACTCAAAATTTGACATCCTTTTTTTCCCACATTCCCTTTATTAAAATATTGGAAGTCAATGAAGACACTTATAATTGAGGTGCTTTGTGCCTTCCCCATTGTGCTTCTCGATAAACATTGGCGTTTTAATGGACCTGCTTTTTGATATCCGCTTAAGTTTAAAATACTGGCCTAAAAATCGATATGAAACTGCAACACCTTGAGTTTGCTATTTCCTTAGTAAAATTAAAGAATCCCTCTTTATGTATTATTCAATTGCTCTAGCCCAAATTGTTAACCACCTCGTTCTTTCGACCATTTCCACATCTGTGTTCCGACGTGTTATTTTCTTTTAGTTTATAACATGGTAACGAGTTGTACGTATGGAAGGCTTGTCAATTTATTTAATTCTGAAACAGAGCATATGCTTTGCTTCCAAAAATGTAATAGACTTATTTTCTTGTCATTTTGCGTAAGTGAAGACATTCTAGAGAGTATATTTCTAAAGATACAAATGAAAACACGGATAAAATAGAACAAGGAATAAACCATAAACATTGCTTTTTACATGTCGCGTTTTGTGTAGGCGGGCAGGAAGTTATCATAAAAATTTTTTTGTCACGTGTTGTGTATCTAATTTCTGAGTAAATTTGAAGACTTCTGGTGCAATAAAAGGTAAAACACCTTGAATGGTTGACCAAAGTCACATGAATGGTCCTGCCTTATGAATAGTATCTGGTAACAAGCAATAATATGGTTGGTATTTCGCTTGTTGTGAAATAATAACGAAAATGTTAATATATATTTTTTTTGTTAATTGATTATACAATAAAATTTTCAAGCGAAGCTGTGGCTTTTCATACTTTTAGTATACGGTGACAGTTAACGACCTTTTCCACTTAAGCAAATAACGATCGCAATGTCACGAGAATATCCACGGGACAAGAGGTGGATACTACTAATAGACCAGTGGTACACAACTGTATCGAATAATTACCAGAGAACGAACTAATAATGCATTCAGAGTATAAAGAACCACCCGTTTACTAATATTAAAATATAAAGATCGAATGTGTGGATCTAACGCATCTTGTATAACTATTCGAGATGTCAGTTTTGCTATTTTCGTTAGCGCACGCGGGATGTCATTTTGGTCAGACATCTCCGGATCTAAAAATTCTTGCATCAGAAATAAAGAGGAATATCTTCGTCATTAATATTAGTTCCACAATAATAAACCATTTTTTATTAGCTTCTAATTGTCCATTGAAGCATCTTTATTATCTTCAATTTCATTAATTTTTAATTATTAATAGACAATGTAAAAAATTGACATAGAATATTAAGTACAATTTTGAATTTGCATATAGTAATAGCAATTTGCTTATCTTTCGAAAACGCGAGAGTCGAAATATTACACTATCCTTGCGCGTAAAGCCTACGCGCTCTATAAGGGCTGCACTGAAGAAAAAATTGATGCTCAGAAGAATTTAAGAAGTCCATTTAAAGCTCTTGAAACCGAACGGAGGATTGAATGAAAGGAAATAAGCAAAGGAATAGTTGCCCAAAAATTTTAAATAACCGACACACTAATATTTCCGCATTTGGCCAAAACTCCTAAATATAGATCTGGATCCACCACGCATTCATTATCACCCGGCGTTGCTGAGGAATATTCTCACCACTACTAACAAGGTCTGAGACTCCTTTCGTTGGCAATAGATTCAGCATCGATAAAATTTCTCGTAAAAATGATGATAACTAATTTCCTACTGCAGGATTGCTATTCTAAGTCCATCGTGCCGTATTCACATTATAGATCTACATGAGTCGTGTGTAATAATTACCGGGCCTAATATATACTATCTAAACAAAAGTATCGAACACTATAACTTTACTAGTTGCTCTAAAGTGTACATAATAACTGAAGCTAAACTTTTCATATTAATATGGCATAGTCTAACTTCTTATGAAATATGGAGACAATTTTACGTGTTATTTCTTTTGTAAAAAACGGGGATTGGTGTTTTAATCATTAACTTGAAAATGTCTGACCTAACCGAAGCCGAACGTGGCCAAATTGCTACGAAAATGAGCATATCTAAAACTCTTAGCTTTCCTAGAGCAACAGTAATACAAACAATTTAAAATTTTCTCGAAGAAAAAGTCTTGCACTCAACCACGCAGTAGCCAAAGCTTTTAAATTTTGAGCATAAACAAATAATAGTAAGCAAAAAAAAAAAAGCTGAACAAATCAAAAATCTGTTTAATGAAAGATGGTGTCTTTGTGCTAGTGAAATTATTGGTATTATTCATTTCTTTATCAGCCTACTTTTAATTGTATGAAGATTGGCTTTTTCTTTTGGTAAAGGTTTTAGAAAAAGGCGATAATGCCTTCCTTTTGTGCGGTTTGTGGGATTTTATAAACCATCTCGATAAACAGGCTCTATAAAACGTAACTATTTTCGCTCAATGAGCGACGGCATTTTGATTGATTTTATCGCTTTGATAAGCGTGAGTTATATAATGCGGAATTGATGATGAATTGCGATTTCAGAGCAAAGGCGGTCCGGTGGGTGGATTGTTATTGCGTAGATAGGTTATGCTTCGATATCAGTTGCAACTCGATTAAATGTAATTTGTTCTTTGTAAATAAAATGGAAAATAAGCTTTCCGGATGTCGATTGTTTCTTGCTTTATTGATGTAAAATTATTATCAATTATATTAGTCAGTGCAAATTAACCTTTTTTGGTAGTTGATTGTCGGTGAATGATATAGACCACATTCATATTAACAAAATTGTTTTTAGGCAGGACAATTGGAGTATGTAGTCAATTTATTACATACAGCGGAAATTATCGGCAAACAAAATTACGTAAACTTGTTTTTGTTTTGATCACGAAAATCTGCTCTTTATTCACTTTTTAACAAAATAGACAAGCTCCAATTTAAAAAACCAACGAGAAACTATATTACATTCCTGAAACACAGGAGTCCGTTCAGCCAAAGACATCACAAGCAACAAAGATACCAATGCGGACTATCTATAATAACTTGAAAAAGTTGGCAGTATAGATCACAAAAAAGGAGCCGGTCAACCGGAAAAAAAAATCACTCCCAATGTTGCGCGGTACATCGGTCCGTGATTCCACTATTTAAAATACCGTTAAAAGAAACGTCGAAAAGAGAATGCCACGAATCAAGTCGTTTATGGTAGAGGAGTAGAATACTATTCCGGAAACCATGTTAATTAATTTAGTATAATCGGATGTGTGAGTTAGTTATTGAAAGCAATGGAGAAAGAATAGCATGTTAATAAATCTACTGCATTTTAGTATTAGCTGTCAAATGAGGGATTAATTATGTTGTTATTGCTATGTATTGTTGTTGCTCAGTGATGAAATCTGTAATTGCCAATAATTTCTTTACATACTAACTACAATACTGACTTAAAATGTTATGGGCGTCAATAAAGCAACGCCAAAATTCGGTAGTTGTATTATAGCTTTTAATGAGTTATTTGTTATTTCGGTTATGCCCTCTCGCTACTAATTATTAGTTGCATTACTGCGACTTGCAAATCTGTGGCGTTCGGCAATTGTTAATGTTCCGCAGTAATATAATAATAATCCGCAGCAAAAACCATCCGCAGTACATACATTCTATAGACATACTGGACAATATTCAACCGATAGCCACAGTATATAAAAGAATCCGATTTCCTATTGATTAACCACTTGCCAAACGCATTAATATTAATTAGTAAACACACTCAATTATCACATAACAATGGACCTGTCATCCCGATTCTTTGCCGCATTGCCAATTAAAGTCAACATCACCGCAGAGATCAAACAATACATTGCAAAGACGTTGGATGGTGTTGATGATATCCACGGAGTACGTGAGGCGACAGAGGAATATTTGGAAATGTTTGGATTGAGCGAAGAAGAGGTCAATAGTGTATACGAGAGGATGCACAAGATGGAAACAAAGAACAACGAAAACACATGCGAGGAAAAGAAAGAGAAAGGGAAAGATGATGACGTAAACAAAGCGGTCGCAACGATGGACAATGTGTGTAGATCTGTATTGTTTGTGATGGCGTTCTAAAAATATTTACTGAATATTAATGGTAAATAAATAAATTGGAGCGAGGCTGCATTGATAAATATATTATTTTATTTATTCGTGCTCCCAACAACCCCAAATTAGCTTGCAATCTCCGATTCATCATCGTACATTCAATCAACAAACACAAAAGCACGTGAAGAGAAAATAGAGTCCCTACTTCAACCCACAACAAGTGAAATTGTGGCATATGCTCAGCAATCAAGATTTCATACCGAGACCCTGGAAACGCTTAACAAAGATGTAAGTGATGTGCAAAAAGTCGATTCTTTCGTATACAACATTATGCTAACAAGCATTGTTATTACAGATTGATCTGAAAGATGTTAATATCACAATTGGCATCAAGGAAATACTTACAGACGCGAGATTACAACTGAAAACCGGTGTGCATTATGGATTAATTGGACGCAATGGAGTGGGCAAATCAAGTACGCGCTTTGATCTACTTGGACGCATCAATACTTGATAATTCGATTAATAAACCTTGTTTTTTTATTCCCCATTAATATCCTTTACACAAAGCTCTCCTCCAATGCCTTGCAACAGGTGCTATTCCAGGAATATCATCGTCTATCCGCATCCTACATATTGCCCAGCTTTCGCCTACCTCCATATCCCAAACTGTCCTCGATGCCGTTCTCTCTTCTGACACCCTTCGCTCACGGCTACTCTATGAAAAAAATGCCCTTGAATCTGCAATGAGTTCTGGGAGAGACGACCAAGTAAAACAGATTATTGGAAACATCAGAGAGGAGAGGTTAGAAAGGGAGCTTGATGAAAAACAAAAGATTGCAAATCTTAGAAGTGGCGCAAGAGGGCACGAAGCGCGGAGAGAAGTTGTGAGAGCAGAAGGGAGAGTTGGGAGTGCTAAGAGGTAAGAACAACGTGGAAGACTTCAAATATCAGAATACGAATATGGAATTGTAGACGTGTTTGAAAATCATTGGAGAATTTATGTGAATATGTGTTTTGAAATACAGAGCTTTACAATCAGAAAACGAAAGCGACAACAATGATATCTATAAGGTAGCAACAGAGATGCTAGAAGAAATCTATGCTAAACTCGAACAGGTAATTAGACGCAACATTTTAGGCTACAATATCCTCCATTCTTTTCTTCCTCTGAGCAATGATGACATTGGGTGATTATAATTTTACAATTCGATTATCTATTTCCCCCCCTCCCGTCTTTCGGTCATTCATAGATCGAGGCGGATTCTGCCGAAGCAAGGGCTCAAGAAATTCTACATGGACTTGGATTTTCCCACAAACAGCAGAATTCTCCAATGACTTCATTGGTTTCATTATCCGGAGGATGGCGTATGAGAGTTGCGTTGGCGCAGGCTTTATTCTTAAGACCTGATGTGTTGTTGCTTGATGAACCAAGTAAGGAATCATTACGAAATAGTTTGAGAAAGAAACTTGCTATATTGTGAATAAATTTCGTGACGTCACAATGCGCGTCAATTTTTACAAGGCGTACGACACGTCTCGATCGCTATACCGCAAATCATCTACACCACTAACCTCTATTACTATGCTCACTTTCATTCAGCCAACCACCTTGACCTTCCCGCAATCCTCTGGCTCCAATCCTACCTCAAGACACTCACCGATACAACTCTTCTAGTTGTCTCTCACGACCGTCGCTTCCTCAATGCAACTGTAGAAGAGATAATTCGCTTTCGCGATCAAAAACTAACGTATCATGTGGGTGACTATGACGAATTTGAGGAAAATACGAAAAATGAGAGACTAAAAAAAGAACGAATGTACGAAGCGCAAGAGAAGCAGAAGAAACACATGGAAGAAACTATACAGAAAGCACAGAAGAAGGCAAAGGAGAGTGGAGACGATAAAAAGCTCGGGATGGTTGCGAGCAGAAAGAAGGTATTGGGAACGGGTCGACAAGTTTAGCTTGAAAAGATGGGTTCTTACTTTCTTTCCTTTTGATCCGACTATATCTAATCCCCATATCTCTTGCCACCAAACTTGTGAAAAAGAAACTCTCTCGAATGGGTATGAACAAAACCGAGTCTGGCTTCCGTTTCAAGCAAAACCAACACCGGGCAGGATTCTTTAATACAGCTCGTGAACAAATTGTTCTCGAAAAGCCCGAGACTATTTCCAACTGGGATATCCCAAAGCCCATACCATTGAGACATCATGGATCATTGGTACAACTGGAGAATGTTTCGTTTAGCTACCCAGAAAGACAAGTCACATTAAGAAACGTTACGTTAAGAGTGGATATGGGTGATCGGTTGGGGTTCGTTGGGGCTAATGGTGGTGGTGAGTTTCGGGTCAGAACAATAGGGTAATAGTTTAATGGTGGTGTTTGCTCCTCATTCTCTTTTTTTTTTTTTTTTTTTTCCTCGAACTTTATTTTCAAAATTTTCACATGTGATGATTGCTCATGTACATTAGGCAAGTCGACGCTTCTCAATCTTATCACTGGTACACTAACCCAAACCACCGGCACAATAAACCGACACTCTCGCCTTAACATCGGCTACTTTACTCAACACCACGTCGAGACATTGCCTTTATCGATCTCTGCCATGTCCTATATCACGTCTAAATACCCATCTCTCACTCAGAGCGCCGCAAGAACATATCTTGGCAAATTCAACATCACTGGCGATCTCGCACTTCAACCAATCTCGGCTCTTTCTGGCGGCCAAAAGTCCCGCATTGCATTTGCCATTCAGGTGTACGACGGACCGCAACTATTAGTTTTAGATGAGATTGCTAATCATTTGGATATGCTCACAATTGATATGTTGGTTACTGTGTTGAATGACTACGAGGGAGCAGTGATTATAGTGAGTCACGATCGGTGGTTTATGGAAAAGGTCGCGAAGAAGGTTTACATGGTTAAAGACAAAGTGGTAAAGTTGTTGGAGAATGGCATTAACGAGTATGTTCGAATAGTGGCTAAAGAGGTTGGTGTCGAGGATGAGATTTTTGAAGAATAGCGGTGAAACGAGGCGGCTTGGAAATCGAATATTCTTTGTGAAGAAAAAAAAATTTTTTTCTTAAAATTTTTTTTATTTGTGCGATGAGGCTATGTAATTATATGTATGTGCGGTGACGAACCTTTTGAAGTGCAGCTTTGAATGCATGCATCATGCGATTATAATGCATATCCCGTATTTAATCTGCGATGAGATGTTAGATGTATGTCAAAGTCAAAATTTTTATTTTTTTTTCTTCTTTTTCTTTGACATATGATACGGTTAAGCATGATCACGTAATAGTGTGATTATCAGTAGAATTAATTATCGAGGTGACAATTGCATAATTTATAGGACAAAAAAAATAAACGATGTAATTGATTATTTTTTTTTTAAACATACGGTATTTCTTTGTTTGACGTATTGCTAAACTTGCATGTTCGACTCGATTGGGTATTTTGCAATTGACAGGCGCACAACAATTATTATTTGCAGAAACCTTCTCCCCCAAAATTTAACAACAACTACTACAAGTCTCGATGAAAAAATGATCATGATGCCTATATGAAGGTTTTTATTCGGAGAATCCGATATTACGGAACGAATATTAATACTTTTGAAATGCTTTTGTAGGCTGAATTACATTTTGCATGTAAAATACTTTTGAGTAAAATGCTTTAAATGAGTAATAATCATGATGAAATAAAAAAAAATGCTTTTTGATTGAAAAACTTGTTTTTTTTTTTGTCTTTTTTTTTTCCTATGCTAAAAAATTATAGTTTGCTTTTTTTGTCTTGTTGCCTTATACCAAAGGCATCTTAAAATCATACACTTATGGAATTATCCATTTGACGCGATCGATAGAAACATCTCATCCCCCATTATCCATCAATTGGAAAAAGAAATTCTAATCATATCCATAAACGTCCTTACATTTTTCTCTCGGTCTCTCATAGTCTCTCCACTCCTTTTTTTTTTTTTAACTCTAGGCCCGCATTATCCGTAAGCTCTTTGAGCAAATCTGATAAGTATGCTGAATTCGTACTCATTCTTTATAGCAGCCGATAGAAAAGCGACAAGTATTGATGGATGACCGTCCACATAGTCTTCAAAAGTTCCATTATTCCATCTTCCCATAGACCTAATTTCTGCCTTGGTCCTTCCTTGGCCAATCATATCTTTTACACCACCCGCACGAAAACTATACCGCAGAGCATCTCCATGTGCCAAATTTGATTTCAGCATGTGCGTAAACCATTTCCTAGTTGCAATTTGACCATCTTCAAAACAAAATAGCGCTTCGGCATCAGTGGCATAATTGTCTTTTGCCCTGAATTTTGACATGTAGTGACTAAATGCTGTATACGGACATGTGTCGGTGTAAGTGGTACGAACGAGAAGATGTCTTGTTTGTGAATATTCATTCTTGGAGTATGGGATGCTTATATACACGAATGGAATAATGGAGCACGATTTGGGTACATGTACGTGTTTTAATCGTAGGATGAGCGGCTCGCGTGATGGTGATTCAGTGTCGAAAACCAATTCGTTAATTCTCGCAAGTGAATGGAATGCTATTGTGCATATACACCAAAACAACGCATGTTCGGCATTATTAACATCCAATTGTTTCTTAATCGCATATAATAGTTCTCTAGTCATATAAACCTTATTTTCTTGTCGTAGGTATGCATCGTCAACAATCTCTTCTTCCATAGACACTAAATCACACACTTCCCCAGCGATTTCGGAAGACCATGTTGTATTATCGTTACGTATTTCTTCGTGAGTTGTACATGTATTTGAATCGGAAAAGTATCCTGAAGAGGGACTGGATATATTGTCATCGTACGAGTCGAGTTTGACCTGAGCATCGTCTTCCAATAGGTCTGTTGCGATGCGATAATGCTCGAAAGCATCAGCACCGTCGTCAGTACCGTAGTCAGATGTTGATTCAATGTCAATGTCTGACTCGCTTTCTTCAACTACTGCGGGAGGACTTGGCGGCGGCGAAAGCATCCAATCCTGGATTGGATCGTTGAGGTAGTCGCAGCAAGGAAATTCGTCCGACAGCTGAGAACAGGGCAACCGGTTTATTTACGCATATTAAAAGAGACAGTTTCAGAGACGGGAGAAAAAATGGGAAAAGTTGGAGGAGGCGGTAGTTTAAAAAGAGGTGGGTGGGGGGAAAACAAAGTAAGAAAATAACCGTTAGTAAGAACATCATATGGAGAATACCCAACTCGAATAAATTTATAAAGGTGCTGCGGAATAAGCAGTTGATCATTTTACATGGTCGCGACAAGGGCTGTTTTGTCAGCGATACACTTTTCATAATAAAAGTTCAACATCTCGGTTCTAATGCGAGAGGTTGATAGATAACTTGTTCTATTGATATCACTCAATCACTCGCTATATTTTGCACCGTTTTTACCCAGTAACTGTGTAATACATAATAAATCGCTTACCGCTGATACTTGAGACGTGAATAAGTCATTATAATTCAAACCAACGGAGTCATGAGCAAGGATAGTCGCGGTTCGATAATTCATAGCCATTATGTTCACACTGTTTCGTCGTAGAATAAAAACTTCATAAAAAGAGAGAGAAGTTGAAACTCATAAAAAAGAGACCAAGTTGATTTTGGGGGGGCGAAATCATGGCTGGATCCAATTTTTGAACTAAAAATTTCTTGATTATCCGAACCAATCAGAGACGGGGTGTATATGTGGTAATATGTAGTAGAGTGTGATGTTTGTGATAACTGCGTCGCAAGTAAACACGTTGTGTTACCGATCGACCGCCGTTGTTCTGATTGAGGAGCTGGACAAGAAGTGCGACAGTAGGCACATGAAAGTTGTAGAGAAGAATTTATATCAGGTATATTAATATTGTACAAGAGCGACAGTAACCGTTGTAGTAATCTGTGAGAGTGTGATTATCGGGCAGTGATTGATGCATGAGTGATTATTGTGAAATGGGGAAAGCAAGTTGGGCGTCTTTCCTGTCTGGGAATGGTTTAAGCATCTAAGTAAAAAGTGGCTAATACATTCTTTTTATTTATTGTAGAACATCTTACAACATGACAATTCTCATATTAATATAAACCGATTTTTATTTAAAGTAATCAACGTAATCATTGGTGATATCAATAGATCTACATTAGATTTACTATTGTATAAATTCGATTATTATTAACAGCCATATCAGATTTCTTTTTTATTAATAGTAATAATATCAGATTTCTTTTTCTTTTTATTACCACTCTCTCTTTTCCCCTTCTTACATATTTTAAATCCCCACTTTTTTGCTTCCACTCCATCACTTTCTTCATCTTATCCTCACTAGCATACACGCATACAGCCTCCCGCATACGACAACCCCCCACATAAGCTCTCACATATACTCCTCGGAAGTTGACTCCTCTTGTTTCTCTTTTCTGCTTCTTCTTACATTTGTTTGGAATATGTTTTGCATTTTGACACATGGCAGTAAAGCCTCTCCGATTGTGGGTTAACCCAATACGATACGCCCATGTTACATTTGGAGATTGCAATACTGCAGAATGCGTTGCGCGGAGATTGATGCCTACTAAATAAGAGCTGGTAGAGTCAGGGGCTATGCATAGGAGGCAGGTATTTGTTCAGGAACAAAAATCTTCTGTGCTGAGGGTGTGTGTGTGTGTATGTGTGTTGTGTGTGTATTGTATATGTGGCTAACTGGAGTAACAGGAATACAGTATTAGTTTGGAATAGTACATTTTTCTATTATTTTAGGGAATGCATGATTTATTACATCGGTGTATCGTTCTCCCCCCTCCCCCTTTTCTTAATTTGTTCAGTTGATGGTTATGGGGAAGACCGAAAATGTGGGGGAGTAATGGCAATGCCGACGATCGTATGACATTTGAAAAAGGACAATTACACATTGTCAACGGAATAGCCTAGCGCTATTAAATGCGTAAAAGAAATTAGATGTGCATTATGACGAACCTATTACAAGCTATTTGTATAATCGTTGTGTTGCTCAAACTGTTGGTATTTATGGACCAACTTGGAAGTTCTTTTAACTGTCAAAGAGCTTCCAAATTGGGCAATGTTTGGGCAATGTATTTCTATGGAACAATCATTAATAAGCCATCCCCCACATTTACTGGTTGTTCCCATTTCATTATCCGATTGGTACCTGAAATAAATCAACAAGTCGCATTCTCCTTGCCATTGTCTTAATGCATTTTAGGTTTAGTACGATCGTTTGTTATGGAATGAGCAATAAAGACACAATATACACACCCTTGCCAAAGGTGTCTGTACTTACTATGCAAGTAACAAGGATTTTCGTTCGTTTTGAAGCCAATTGATTGTCCCTTTCGAAATGAATAATCAAAGTGGCAGTCGATATGATATACATTGCGACTCAATGAACAATGGTAGGCGAGGGTATAACATATACATCCACACGTGATCATAAGTAACTGATTTCCAAGTGTTCAAGTATCAGTATTCAAGACCGAATGCATTATACTCTAATATTTCGTTTGTTCTACAATGGAAATTTGTCTACTCCAACCTTACATTAACATTGTCGTTGTGTCCGTTATAGCGATCTACAAACATGATTATGTTAGATTATCTGTAAAATTAAAAATTACTATCGAGAAGATCAAGAAAAAAATTTTCATGATGTACGAAATGTGTACAGAATAATTGAATACAGCCCAAACTTACCAACTCGTTCGATTCCCCGTAATTACCCCGCGGCTTTGCTTGTCTAATCCTCCCTTGATTATCAAGTCAAATTCATCCGCACGAGTTGCTACCGATATAGCAGTCATACGAAGATGCAGATGCTAACTAGTACAATATAAGGAAACAGTAATTTAGACAAATGATAATGAAAAAAGAAAGGGAGCTAAATGGATAGAGCAAAGGGGGGGAGGATACATATTAACATACATGCAATGCATGTGATGATGGATTACTATTATGTCGCCCATTGACATCCAGAGTGACAATATCAGCTGCAAGTATGTATTGCACATGCAGCCATAACATCACACTTACCCATGTGGATTACTGTTAACGTATCAGATTTTGCATTTCTATCATCACCATCACATCTACATTTTATACACCAATCGTTACAATGTATTTCTAATAATGGTATCGTCTTGCTGACACAAACTCTAACTTTATCCACTCGGATACACCCGAGACCACAAAAAAAGGGAAAAAAAAAATACTGGATTACACTAGACGGTTTAATATGTCGCAAAAGAACAATGTTGTATGACGTCACTAAAATAACCGTTCGGGGAATATGAACTGTTCTATCGGCAACTCTACAAACAAACACGTCAATTCCGTCACTTTTCCAAATAAGCTTACAATGACACCAGCAGTATCAGTCTAACCCACTATTCTCTCACGAGACGCATTGCATGTGGTGATGCAGAAATGCCTGCCAGATTGTTTCAAATCTGAACGTGTAGTTCTAAGCACTAGTTGCTCACCCGCGTGAGTACATATGTTCAAGCATAACTTGCCTGCACTGTGGCCCTGTATGGCTGTACCAATATGTCTTTGTATTATATCCGATCTTTAGACTGATCTACAGTAGAGTCGTCAGTGGGCATTGTTCCTAATCGCTACACCAATGTGGTGATAGTAGTGAGCCTTAATTGTAATACATATATGCATGTCCTTTGTAGAATTTTCTTCCCCAAGCTCTCAAAACGATAAGCAAACTGATAACCATGTTAAACCATTGTTCACTCAACCCAACAATTTTGGGTTCCTTGTCCAACCGCATAGTAATTGTTTACACTTGCCATAGTCTCTATGATTTGCTGTTTGTTGATGACCAACGCCTCTGTGTCTCACTCTGATAGATTCCTTCCCCTCCCAGAAAGTACAAATCACTTACACAAGCTAATATTTTCAGAAAACAAACCTTTTAACAGACCTTGACAACATTTCTGATAGAAAATCCATTCTCAACACTGTACAGGGAACCTTTCACTATGCTCAGGTGACACGTGTCTTGTAAAAAGGAAAAAAAATTTTTCGAGGTAAATTTTGCATCACACTATCTGTAATGTCACAACACTTGCCAAAATAGTACACTGTCCTGCTTAATTAAAGTTTCGACCGTAATTTTATGAAGTTGCTTGAAAAACGATACCGAAAAATCGCCTACTTTAACTTTATGATATACAACGGAATTCAACAAAGTACAATAAGCCATGTTAAGTTTAGGATAAATGCCACAGTAATAAACTGTTCATTGTGGATAATCTAATTTTTATGGTCGTAAGCACATAGACATTTTGTACTCAGGAGATAAAGAAGAAAAGAAGCAGGATTCCATGATTAAGCTTTCAATAGTGGCAGTATGATTACCAAAACAAGATTTTATCTGATGAGTTTATTACCTGTTTTGAGTATATTAAAGACAATTTTGCCAAGCCAAACTCTGTTAGCAAGGCTATAGAATGCATTCTAGCGAAAGCAATTGAGCTGTTTCGAGTTTGTTCTGAATAATCACAATCATTTCAATTGTCATTTACAATTTTGGCAGTTATATTTTTAACTTGGTATCATCGCTAGGGGTCCGAATGTACTATAAGTAAAAAACTTCTCGTTTTAGAATTATAATTCCACTTTTGGAAATATATACAGCCGATGCAAGCACCTTACATATTTGTCAAGTACTCTACTAAACTAGTCACGAGAAAAAAAGGCTTGCATATTGTTATCCAAGCTACCCAATAGCTTGGGAAATTAAGAAAAAACCTTTAAGAACAGCTGTTAATAGATGCAAACATCTACTGCAACCTTTCTTCTTAACGGTCACAGTGTGTTGATTAGTATTCTAATATTTGAAATAGTGAAACGTAGTGAAGTTAAAGAGTCATATTGATAGCAAATTATAAACTGTACAAGTCTCCGTTTTTCATAGACTATTTATACAACATTCGGAAAACTTTTTCTCACGCTTTCTTTAACGACCATGTTAATGGAGCACCTACGCCCGGTAGTTAAAATATTACAAGTTGGTCATTTCTATGTCTATGTGCAATTAATACTTTGAACATCTGTCGTTTTAAACTGATAGCATCTCATCTAATCTACCCAACTTCAATATCAGATTTCCATTCTCTATATTCACAAGCTGTATGAAATTGCTTCTTATCTCACTATCATAAAATTTCACAAGGAAAATTTAAGTCAGTTAATTTATTATCCCAAATGTGACTAATTTAACAAAGTTAATAAACAATATATAATCAAGATATCTATTTAAGTGTGAATAAGACAAGGATTTCGTTTATTTTTACAGATAAGCTTTGCAGAATCATATGTCATATTCTCTTTATTCTATATACCCGATACTTCTATTCGTTTTCGAACATATTTTTAACTCTATATATAGTAAAGTATTTGATGTACACTAGAATAAGGTTTACTTCGACGACGCAGCTATGGCATCAGCGCCAAAATCCGTAGTTTTAGTGAAACGATCCAAATAAACAAAACATCAACAATCTAGTAGTGTAACAAATAATTTGTGAGAAATTGCAATAGGGTTGAGACTATGACTTTCCATAAACAGCTCACTCCTTGGAGTCACATCAAATATTTATCGAATCAATATTGACAGTATTAGTATGGCGAAAAGCAGTTAAAGATTTTCAGTAGTTAAGATCATAAACTGTTTGGGCAAAGGTATTGACCGATATTCGAAGTGACGAAAAAACTTTCACTTTCAACCTCTGACGTTTACTTTGTTTAATACGGAATAGAGCATCACTATTGCGAAAGACACAGGGAAAATAGAATCGTAAACTTAACACAGTAAGTTTGCTGTTAGTTAGAACAAAAATGCGTTTCTTTATCACAATATTCGCTCGAGTTAATTTATCCTTAAGAAGTTAAATGTCTGAGTTAATTTAGTCGCTCTTCACATCGGCACTTTCGACAGATAGTACTCATTTTCACACGTGATTTTGTTGACAACAAGTTAATAAGATCCTTCAAGTTTTTGGAAATCCTGGTTGCTAATAAATTGCGACTTAAAGCGCATTATAAGATATACCATATTATTCTTGCAATGCTTACAGGATTTGTCTAGTTGCGCTTAAAATAATAAAACTCCAACCAGGCTCATACTATAAAAATAATTACCTGAAACTAAAGCTCCATCTGACATAGTTAGTGATCTTAAACCCGTAGAAAAAAGTTATTGAAAACTTGGCGCGAGTTATCCAGACGATGTGGATAACATTCCAAACAAGTTCATAGAAGTATTGGAACTACCGGTATTTTAAAAAGTCAAGATAATCTTATATGCTGTCTATATCAGATTTATTGAATAAACCAATGTTCAAAAGCCATTAATGCCTCAAGCAGACGCGTAGTTGTATTTAAAATATTCAAATATAAACTTAATATGCAAATCACTTGATATTTGTGTATTCACAAATGTGTCTATAAACCGTATTTCTAAGTCTGCTTGGTAAAAAAAAGTTGAAAATAAAATGTTCTTTACATTCTTTAAATTGCATATTTATACAAGAATATTAGACTAAAAGAATAAACTGTTATATCAGCTTTATGTATTGTCAGACTCCAACGTCATATATGATAAGACAGTTAATGTGACCCGTTATGTTAGAACCCTCGATTTCGAGATAAATAATCTATGCTACAATTAACAACCGTGAGCATTTACTGACACAAAGAAAATAAACGGGGTAGTAGTTGAAAAGCAAACCTTCTGTAATTACCTTATAAGGCTAAGCTGTATAATGCTTCAGAACTTGTAAAATATTGTGTATATGACGACACCAACGATGGCAGTCTCTAGGAATAATACGATTGAAATAGACCAGAATTCTGTTTCGGTAAACTAAGAAATTGATAAATGGAAGGGGTGGGGAAGTGAACGTCAATAGTTAGTATTTCCTCCATTTGCAGCAATCACAGCTTGAGTACGGTTGGGCATAGATAATATCAAATTACGATATACTTTTTACGGAAGCGCATTACACTCTCCTTTTGCTGCCTTCTCAAGTTTGTTAACATTTGAAAGCTGAGGATTGCGTTTTTCAATGCCATCGCAACTGAGAGAAAGTAGGTTCATCCGACCATATGACTTTCTTCCAGTCTGCAACAATCCAATTCCTTCCTTTCCATTGCCCACTCGAGTCGAATTTTCCGGTTTTTTTTCTAAGATGAGAGGCTTTTTTAAAGAAATACACGAACGTACATTTCTTCATGAAGTGCATGGTAAAGTGTTCTTGTGGAAATTCGTCGGTTTTTAGCTTCAGAAATTGTTTTAGTAATTTCTCAAATTTTTGTCGTCGTGTTCGCAGTAACAGCGGTTTTCAATTTTTGTCGATCCCGCTGATGCGCGGCCGACCTGATCATTTTTGCGGAGATTTTCCTGATTAGGCTGCAAAAAACCGTTGAACTGTTGTGCGATGGCATTCTATCATTATTGCGACTGTTTCATCATTGTAACCTAGTTTGTTGCAATTATACCACCTTTTTGAGAACCAGTAAGCGCTTTGTCGAAACTCATTTATGCGCCAAGGTAAAAAATAGGGTGTTTTTTGTGGTCATCACAACTTGTTTTATGGTACAGTATATGGTACAAAATTTAGGTTTTTTATTACATATAAAATTTTTTTCAATATCATAAATATAAAAGTGTGCAATACTTTTGTCCGCCCTGTATAACTCACATATCCTCTAAGTAGTATTGTGTATTCATTTACGTATTGGCTATTACTGAGTGAACTAATTTGGACAGTTCTCCTCTTGGATTAAATGCAGAAAGTGAGGAATATGTAGAAACTGGATAATCGATCTGTTTGTATCAGATGTCGTACTAAACATTTGTATGATTCCCTAATTGGGAATTCCGCAATTGGGCCCATCTATAAATTAATATCAATATCTAAAATAAGGCATGGTGTACCAACACCGGTCAGATTGTTGCATGCTATATGAGGTTGTTATATACCAAAAAGTTGTCAATCTACATGAAACATTAATGTCAAACAGTCGTAAGATAGTAATTCACTTTCGTACAGAATTTTCTCCCGATCCAAATATCTAATTTAGGTCATAAAAATTGGACCAACATCAGACTTGTGTTTCTCATCGAAAAAGGAAATACAAAATGTGCATGAAAAAAATAAAAAGATAGACGACACACAGCATTCAATTATGTCAACTTAAGAGGCTGAAAATATACAGTCCGACCTCTTTTTCCTCCACGTGCTAATAATATATGGCTTGTTGAAATAGCAGCAGAGACATATTATTCATGGACATATTAATTAATTTCGCTCTCGGAAATGTGATTTGTAGTCAGTTGCAGATTATCTCAAAATTTGATGTATTTATTTCATTTTCTGTTCCCTGTCGAAAAACGGAAGTGAGAACAAAAAATTGGGAACAAAAATGAACCGATGAACAAGTTTGTTATACACAGTAAAGGCCAGATTAACGAAGATGGCTTTATAATACCAAATCCACTCAACAAATCCAGAAATTTACAAGACCAACTTAATAATTTTCCAGTTGTTAGATTTTGACACTTGAAGGTTGATGATGTGGAGCCGTTTTTCTATCAACAATTGCTTTGCACATTGCCTTGTCGATCTGAAGAAGAACTACTCGGTAAATTTCCAACTTACCGTGAACATTTACGGTAAATCCTAATATAGAATCAGCTATCGAAATATCAATAAAGCTCAAACCCAAAATCAATTTCACAGCTTTATAACAAATTTACTCAAAGAACTCAGCTTCATTATGAGTCCAACGTTACCAAATACTGCACTCCCAAATTAAATCCCTATTCGCTTACCACCTATGCTACCAAAGACTCATGCTCGATTTACCTGAAGACCAATACCGGGTTGTTAATACTATCTTGGTCTAATATCGAAAAAGAAATATCCTTACTTTTTTATAACTTCTACAGGAACAGGCAAACCATACATTGCCAGCATCATAGCAACTATTTAATGTAAATAAAAAAAAAAAACAAATTGCCTTCTCTTAGCACGGTGTCGCGGCTCTAAATGTAAATGGTTCAACTATACATTCAACTTTACGGATCCACCAGACAGAAGCTGGATACCAAACGCTGGCAAAGATTTCAAACAATCAATTGAAACACTTATTATTGATGAACTCTCAATGGTCTCAGCTTCACTATTTACATTCATTTCAAACTTATTTGCATCGATCCACAAGCATTTGGAGACATAAATGTATAGAACTAGCACAATTACCTCCTGTACGTGGCGAATGTGTCGTTCATTCGGGGAGGCATTTATTTCATCGACAATCATTTCAGTATACTTCACCGACAGTCATTTCACGTGACACATTGTTTATCGCACTTATCATTGGATTTATGTACTATCGGTGAAATGATTGTCGATGAAATGAACCGTCTGACTTTAAACTGAAAACAAACTTACAGTACCTCCTTTATTACGTATACAACAGGGAGCAAGAGTAATGTTCTTAAATAATTTTTTGATAGAAAAGGGTATCCGTAATGGAACAATCGGAATTGTTACGGATTTTGACAAAGAGACACTGTCCGTTCAAGTAGCATTTTGTGTCCAAAATGGAATAATACACTGCTGGGTATACACATCTTACAAGATGTCTAATCTTAACATGGCTTCCTTACACAAGGATGCATTCCAAGCGTAATCGAAGAGTATAACCGTTTGCAGTAGTTAGCTAAACAACATTTACCGCGTGAAACTGATTATACAAATGTATCTTGATGTTCTGTATTTTGTAAAAACAAAAGTAAATAAATTCTTATATTCCTAATCAATATGTTCTTATATTTTAATTAACTCTAATTTAATAATAATCCCTCATGCAATGTTAGACTATTATTATACTCGCCGTACTTCGCCCGGTCGACATAATCGACCGGGCTCGGCACGACTGCTTTAGTTAATACTCATAAAAAATATTGTATAATTTTGGGTTTACTTATACGGTTTGTATTTTTTGTTCAATGAGTTGACTTTTAACAATGCTCGAAAGGTTAAATATTAATTACTTTATTTAATTCATTATCTAAAAAACTATCAGTTTTTATTTAAGTTTCAGTAGCAATGATTTGTATTACATTTGGAATGTCGACCCTATTCTGAATCATTAAATACATGTAATGTTTCACTGAACATATTACAAGGAGAAATGAACAAAATTGAAATAAACATACAAAACACTACAAGAAGAAATAATTAAGAATTGTTACCATTAACACACATAACACTAGTTTCACTATCTTGTTTAACTTGAACCTGAATTGTAGTAGCTGGATCCTTCGGTGCTGTAGCAATCCACGATAAAGTAACAGTAGTACCCTGATTGATTGGACAATTCGATCCGTCAATGGCACAAATAAGTGTACGATGGAAAAAATCCAATATGTTGCCATCTGAGCCGAGGAAAGTAACAGAAAATTCAGCATTGGAGTCTTTAGCAACATCAAATGGCAAAGTTCCGGAAAAAGTGAACGTATTGAATTCATCGGCGATGATAGGATCGGGTGAAACTGACATGGTGAATGTTGGTGAAGTAGAGAAACCAGGACATCCTGTAAATTGAGTAGCTCTTTTAAACTGATGCGGAATAGCATTGATTATGGAGATCATAATCAACAGAAATAATACAAAGATAAAATTTTGATTCATGGCTTTTGAATTGATTTTTTTTGTCGAAGGGATACCAAAATGTCCGTTTTTATAGTTGACAAGTAGGTGGGTAGATAGTAATGGAGAAATGAGTAACGGATAGTACAATCATAAATATTAAATATTATTTTACTTGTCATTTGGTCGGGAATGAAGTTTCGGATAGAACCGACCGATTTTATAGTAAATTACTATTACCTCCGATTTGCTTATAATTGGATTTGCAAGTCGCAAGAAAACGAATACATAGGCACTCTCGATAAGTCGGACACTCGATAAGCCGGATTTGGCTCAACTTGGACAAATCTTTTTTCGACTATTTAAAAGTCGGACATACATATAAAATCTGTAAGTCGGACAACCCTTTCAATCGGCTTATACAAGTCGGACCACGTAATTTTTTGAGAAATAATCTTTACCGTTTTAGTAAATACAATACAATTAATTATCCAATGATTTTGTTTCATAGTTTTCGTCATTTTTGCTGCAGTACCGGAAGAAGAAGAAACCATAAGCAATACGGTTGTTTTGGATAGCATCAAATTATATTTGGACAGTAATCTCGAGAATGAATAACCTAAAACATCAAATTGGAAGACATTATTATTATTGCTTATTAAATAAAAGGGTGGAAGTTATTTAAAAATTATGAAATTCGATAAATCAGATCTCTCAATAAGTCGGTCTTCGCCCCGACGAGTCGAGTTATCAAGAGTGTTTATCAAAGTCGTAAGAAAGCCATTTGGTGAATTTACAATAATATTGCCAATCAATATAAACCCTTTTATAACTTTGCAATATTGTATATATGCTGAGATTGTATAGAAAGCACTCTCTACAGTTGCACCCTCTTTACAGTCACTAGTTTCAGGAAAACCGATGGTGTGGCTGTAGAGAGGGATGACTGTACGTCACATTAATATTAGTCCCACACCTTCTTAGGAAAATGCATGGCTGCGATTAAGTAAGTCTTGAGAATATGCCCAGATCAAAATTGACTTCCCATTAAACACATGTCTTGGTGAATTTGGTTTAAGTTAAGTATTTTTTGAGTTTATTGGTTGATAACAAAGGAAATTGGCGGGCTTAATGAAAGCTCAGACGACCATATACATACAGCTACTAAAAATAAACCACATATAGGCCAAAAATAGTCTACTGGGTGGATCGATCATACAAGCTAGCACTGCGCAGTACGGGCAAATTGACAAGTGTATTTGGAGGAGAGATGATTGAATAATTACGCAGAGTCGAGAACTCTATACAGTCAAAGCTCGTTATAATGGAACGTTGGGCACAACCCATGAACTCCATTATAGCATGAGTTCCATAGCACGTATAATTTGTTATTGTGGACTTCTTAATAATTGCACGTGTAATTCCATTATGTTATTTTCTACTTGATACAGTTATGCCATAAACTTACTTAAATTGGAAGGCTAGTAATAAACGTCAATGGATATATCTTGTAAGGGAAAGACCAGGTCGCAATCTTTATTTAAAGGATTCCCATCCAATCATATAATTGATCCGTCCTCATTCCTATTGGCCGAAGCCCTATTTTCCATTTTAGTGACGAATACTTTTGATCATCCATTGCAGTTTGCGTTATGTAATTCTATATCTTCAACAAAAATCTTCCAATTCATCCATCCGTGTTAAGTGTTTTCAGTCAGCACTGTAACCATCCTTCTTTCTTAATCATGGTATATCATTATACAATACATGTCACCGAAGCCATTTGACAAATTGTTCTTCTCGCCTCTCATAGGACTCCTCTTATCCCGAATAATTTACTTAATAAATCTTGCTCTTGTGGTCGAGACCTGGTTTTTAATTCCGTATTTCTTAAATATATTGCTTCGGCTCGTTTGGCATTGTCTTAACTTCATCTTTTAAATTATCGACTGTCTTCTCCATTTTAGCCCGAGCTGATTAAGCACCGTCTCGTTTCAACCGAAGGAGATAAAAGTTCTTTATGTAATGGTTGTCGTCATGCAAGTCTTAAAAAAACGCAGGACATCGACATCAATCGCCATCTCTCATATTAGTCGTTGATGCCGGGGCTTCTGACGTCGGGTGACGTTGGGCTCAGGTCTATCGCCGTGTCTTTTCAGTAATAAGGTTCAAAATGTTTTGAGGTAGTTGGGAGACTAGAGGGGAGGAAAAATTGTAAGAATAAATCCCATTTAGAATTCACCATTGAGTATTAATTCACGTCGAGACGATTCACATACAAATTAAAAGTTCACAAATCCAAAGTCCTTTGATTTCTAGATCTTCAAAGTTCTTATTTATAAAATTCTTCCGTTTGTGTCAAAGCGTTAATGTATAGGCTTGTATTTGGGCGAAAGCGCCGACGGCAGGTAGTTTTCATTGCCAGTCGCACTCGTTTAAGGTATGATTCTAGAATGTCAGACAGTATTCTCTTGTCAAAACTATGGCCATATCCTTTAACTTATGTTGCTTTACAGCGTTCTGGACAGTGTAAGTGGCTGGATGTACAGTATTTTGTTGTTTCTGTTCGAATTTTTCTCCCGATCCAAATACACGTATCTAATTAATTTATTTTAAAGTAAAGTAAATTTTCGTCCCCATCACCTGAAAGCGACTTTTCCCATATTACCTTTTTCGTTAATTGCTATTTGTAGATCATTTGCGACCATTTTTATCTTTTTTATCTTATTATTATTTTTATCTTTATCCGATATAAGCATGACCTACCACCATTAGAACAGTAGTTACATTTATAAAGCAGAGGAGGGAGAGTGCTTATGCACCACAAGATTTATTACGGTATTAGTATATATACGTGTACATTGTTTATAATAAACTTAATACATTATACGTTCATAATTAATAAAATAATAACAGTTTTGGGATACGTAAATTACCATAAATCTTTTGCTTGCAATCTCTATTACACACTCGTAAAGTACGCATTGTTATTAGTCATGTTAATAACACCACCACAAACGTTCTCACGACTCTATCAATTAACTGTTCGCATTCACTATTAATATTAACAATAAAGAGTTACCTATTTTCCTGGGAACAGAACAATGCACCTAGTATAAATATGTATAGTATAATGTATATAGCATTATAATCTTTATTTACCTTGCCTCATTTCTTAAAAAAAAATACTTCCATAGGCTGTTTATTTACTATTATACGTAAATATTGAAGTCAACTAAGAGGTTTACTGTAAGATAGATAATCAGTTATTTACTATTCTAATACGGCATTCTAATTTATTCTTGTGCTGATCACTTTCTAAAGCATGATCATGATCATATTGCGCTCACCCGTTACAACTAATGATAGACGATCATTGTAATCACATGTACTGTATCACATATATATCATTAGTTATTGGCGGAAAATAAAAACCTAATCCGACAATATGAGATAATATACTAACGTCTTTCACATATACTTTACCTAATTTAGACAATTGTCCAACTATATTATTTAATTGATTTATCTATCCAGGATTATTATAGTTATTAGCAAGTAAATAGTAGACAAACAAACACAAACATTAACCTATGTTTTACTGTACGAATAAACATGATTAACAATTTTTTCCTTTTAAATTGCCAATTTGTATTGCACAAGATCGTAATAAACACCGTTTAAAACAATTCAATTGTTTATTGTTATCTTGAGAAGTCGAACACCATCTTGTAAACGTCGCCGGTATTCCATACCATAGTTACTTCTCCAACCACACAAACAGTCACAACAGACAAATACCAGGCTGTGTGACTTATAACAAACGAATATTTTTTATCCCAGAATAATTAACAATTACGCGAGGGGCGCAGCCCCCAAAAAGATAATATTCTGGTTATTAATAAATTTGACTAACATCTTTATTTGTGATGGAAACAACAACATGCAACAGCATGAAATAACAATTCGACAAGCCGAAAAGACAGGGACTCTGCAGGAGTACGATCGAAAAATCTTTCTAAAACTCCTTGTTGAAGGTTTTCCACTCTTTTAATTCTATATCGCGCAATAATTGGCGTCATCTACTAATGTCGTGGGAAATTGTCGGATTGTTGTTAATCGGAAATTCATCATTCTATTTGGAAAATATTTTCGCTGTATAACATGATTATGGACTAACAACTCAAATATCCACGTGATTATGCCGGTTTAACGAAAAAATTTATATAGATTTACACTTGTGTAGCTAAATAATCGCGCCGATTTAAAGAGAATTTTTAATTAATAAAAATTCGGTACGGTCGTTAGGAGCCGGTTAAACGCGAGACGGTTTACTCCGCGTCGGTTTAGAGAGGTTTCACCATGTTGGGTACAATTTCATGATAATTAATTTGTTACCGTCAACGACAAAAACGTGTGATACATAACATAATTAATAAATCTATTGTTACATCACAATGAAGGATTTTGTGTTCGTAAAATTTAAATGTGGTCAAATATAACTCTTGTTGAGACGCATGTCAAAATTTTCTCAAAAATAGATTTCGCGGAATCAAGTAAAAAATCAAATGAGAATATTAAGTATGATTTGTGATTATCTCAAAAATAGATTTTACGTAAACCAAGTCCTATGGATTGCTAAATTAAATTGTTAACGTGTGGTTCTACACCTAACTCTCGTTAATACTCATAAAAAATTGAACTAAAAATATTGTGTAATTTTGGGTTTACTTATACGGTTTGTATTTTTCGTTCAACGAGTTGACTTTTAATAATGCTCGAAAGGTTAATTATTTTTAATTCATTATCATAAAAAACCATCAATTTTTATTTAAGTTTCAATAGCAATGATTTGTATTACATTTGGAATGTCGACCCTATTCTGAATCATTAAATACATGTAATGTTTCACCGAACAAGAAATGAAATAAACATACAAAACGCTACTAGAAGAAATAATTAAGAATTGACTCCGTTAACACACATAATACTAGTTTTACTATCTTTTTTAACTTGAACCTGAATTGTAGTAGCTGGATCCTTCGGTGCTAAAACACCCCACGATAAAGTAAAAGTAGTACCCTGATTTATTGGACAATTCGATCCGGTAATGTCACAAATAAGTGTACGATGGGGATAATCCAATATTTTGCCATCTGAGCCGAGGAAAGTAACAGAAAATTCAGCACTGGAGTCTTTAGCAACATCAAATGGCAAAGTTCCGGAAAAAGTGAATGTATTGAATCCACCGGTGATGATAGGATCGGGTGAAACTGACATGGTGAATGTTGGTGAAGGGAAATCAGAACATCCTGTAAATTGAGTAGCTCTTTTATAAAACTGATACGGAATAGCCTTGATTATGGATATCATAATCAACAGGAAGAATACATAGATAAATTTTTGATTCATGGCTTTTGAATTGATTTTTTTTGTTGAAGGGCTACCAAAATGTCCGTTTTTATAGTTGTCGACATCTATGTCAAGAGTATGGTCTGGTCACATGGAACGATTAACACACAGCAGATAGTCTGTTCGATTCCATATAAGTAGGTGGGTAATAAGTAATAGATAGTAATAGTAATGGAGACATGAGTAACGGATAGCACAATTATAAATATTAAATATCATTTTACTTGTCGGTCGGAAATGAAGTCGTACATACCTTTTACCGACCCGACTGATTTTATAATAAAACTGCCTCCAATTTGCTTATAATTGGACGTCTGTAGTAGAGATATACAAATTGCATTTCCTTAATGGAGATGTTACGACCCGTTCTACCCATTTCGGGATCCCTGAAACGGTTTGACCCATATTCGGTTTTTTGCAAATTTGTGATAATATTACGACCCGTTCTAGGATTATGACCCGTTCTGTTGACCCATATTCGATTTTTTAGCAAATAGATATTTTGTAGATTATACCAAATATGTATAACAAGCATTTTTTTACTTAGCGTTATATTTTCAATAGCGCAACTTGTAACTATGCATATGGTCCATTCATCCCAAAACCATTATATCACTTCATGCAATAAGCGAAGAAAATTAGTGTTTCTAATTAGTTGACGCTTTTATCACTAGCAGTTATTTGTTAATGCTGAATACTAAAACAGATTACATTGCACATATTCTCTCTAACACACACATCTTTTTAGTAATAGAATTTCGTTTTGCCAATTTGCATTATACTGAACGCTTGCAGTACCCAGTGTTTAGATCTTGGATTTGCACTTGCTCAGGAAATAATCTCTGGCATGAGCTATGTATTTGTAGTCACCATCCGGCTGAATTCTCAGATCGATCAAGTCCACTTGAACCCGCGACATAAATTCATTGGCAATAATGGGCTTGCAGATATTGGAGTTAAGGCTTGTGCAGAAGTTACATGCATTGACAAAGGCGACAATTTTTTTTGGAGAAGGGCTACCAAAATGTCCGTTTTTATAGTTGACAAGTAGGGGGTAATTAGTAATAGATAGTAATGGAGAAGTTTCGGATAGCCCTTTCACCGAACCGACCGATTTTATAGTAAAATTAGCTTATAATTGGACGTCGGATATGCAAATAAACTGAAATAAAGAAAACGAATATCAAAGTCGTAAGAAAGCCATTTGGTGAATTTACAACAATATTGCCAATTAATATAAACCCTTTTATAAGCACTTGCAATGAATTGTATATGTTCTGGCCCAAATCAGAAATCAGCCCATTCCGGGAATGGGCCAGGTTCATGTTAGCATTCTCATTTGGGCTGGCCCATGTCGGGATTTGTAAATCTTCAGATGATCGGGACAAATTTTGGTAACACAATCATAAAAGTCAGCAGTCCATAATGACAAAATGTTGAAATTTTGCGTTCTTTATTTGTTTACACCTACGATTGAACGCTAAAGGTGTACTTGCAACAATAAAGCATAAACATATGT
>CAJVPI010000553.1:0-26775 GCA_910592345.1 Paraglomus brasilianum
CAAATTGATACTTCACTTGTCAGTTTAATGTCATGACCAGGACGACTTACCTTGAAATACTTTATCGTATAATCGTCATATACTTAAAACAATTTGATAATATGAGAGTAATCATCCACTAAGGAAATTTTCCATGGGATATAATCCATTCGTAGGTTTTCCATCTACTTATAATTATCAAATTGATACCCCACTTGTCAGTTTAATGTCATGACTAGGACGACTTATCATGAAATACTTGTAGCAAAGTGTCGTATGTGCGTAATATGGAGTAACAGCATCAGCAAAGGCATTGTTCGTTGTAGCAAGTGTCGTATGTGCGTAATATGGAGTAGCAGCATCAGCAAAGGCGTTGTTCGTTGTAGCAAAGTGTCGTCATATGTGCGTAATATGAATCAGCAGAGGCATTGTTCGTTGTATATTAACTTGTTGATAACATCGTTTAGAGGAGGAGAGGTTGTTGGTTGTGAGCGATACATGTGCTATATAGAGGGGAGACAGGGTATATATATGTATGAGTAGACGCGTGTTCGCGCGTTAGATGACACTTGACATCATCAATTGTTGTCGTGCGCTGCCTTATAAGTATAAATGTAGACGCGGGCTCGCGTGTTAGATGAGAATATGTACTACTTGATATTGTCAATTGTTGTCATGATGTTGTCGCAATTTACGCAGTAAGGGGTGTGAGAGTCAACCACAACGATCACTGTCAACCAATAGAAGGTATCAATATATTGCTTAGTGTAACACATCATTACATCATATTGCGTGTGTTATGCTGATACTATTGTTCTTATTTACGGAGACAATCGTGATACTCGAGTAAAATATTTTTCGCTGGTTAACAAGTCCGACAGACGCGTGTTTGCGTGTTAAATGACACATATTGGTTGGTACTACTTAATATTATCACTTGCTGTCATATCGCGATAAGCCACGCAATTAAATATCATCTGTCAAAAATGCGATTTTACAAGCTGATAGGCCATAGTCATATATTGGTACCTCATCCAATGGCTCATATACATCTCTCATGTGAGTGTCCCTGACTGGTTAATGAGCATTCTCGTAAAATCCCAGCTTTGCAATCAGTATACATGGTCAAATTCCACGGCTTCACTACTTTAAAAATAAGTGATTCATGGGACTGGTAAGTTTCTTTAGTTAGAGTATGTTCTGTACCATCGATTTCGGAAATAAAGATACAGAACATTGTACCTACATGACATGTTTAGGAGCAATTATGAGAGATCCGAAACTAGAACCCCGTGATTGTCAAACAGCTTGAACGTTGGCGAAAAAAGCTTTAAACAGCTATAAAGTTTGAAACTTTGCGGAACTCAGAATGCGTCTGACAGCCGATGGATATGTCTATCGGGCCTTCAGGATACGTCTGAATAGGCATATCTTTGTCATTCGATTTGTTACTACATTACCCGCCCGAAAGTGCTAGAATGCGCCTACGGGCACTTTTGGGATTTTAATTTGTTTTGTTCCTTGTTTTATTCATTAGGACAGTTAATATCAATATTACTGGAGAAATTGTTTATCATTTTGCGCACGGCAGTGAGCATCAATACTAGCAAGGTGGTTGATACAAATTATGTATTTAATTTTTATTTAAATGTAAGTAAGATGCTTCCTTTTGTTCCAAGTGCCACAGTCAATTTGTACATATTGCAAAAGTACCATTCTCAAACTCTCACGAAAATAACGGTGCATCATCAACTACACCACCCATAAGTCCGCCTCAATTTGTATCAGATATTGATTCTGTGTCTGACGCCTTAGAGTTTCAAGCAAAACTTAGTATTAAGTGTGAAGATAGGAAGACTATACCGGCAAAATGGGTGACATTCTCAATGGTCGCGTTTGATTTCATGTCATCAAGTGCATATTTTATTGGACGATGAAACAATTCAAAGACATAATTATACTATATCGTACAAAATGGCAACAAATGCAATGGCAACGCAGATTTCAGATTTCAGATGATTTCCAGAAGTTTGTAAAAACAAGGCCACATTGTCATTAAAGAAGGATATGGTAATAATTATCATTCATATTAATACGTCAGAAAAGAAAAATAAAAAGAAGCGAC
Organism: Paraglomus brasilianum; assembly: GCA_910592345.1. NCBI lineage: Eukaryota > Fungi > Glomeromycota > Glomeromycetes > Paraglomerales > Paraglomeraceae > Paraglomus > Paraglomus brasilianum. The sequence goes on from CAJVPI010000553.1 coordinate 2,105, forward strand.
ACAAATCACTGGCGAATATAAAAAATGTAACCTTGGACTCCGACTCAGAGAATCTCGGTACTTCAGAATTGAAGGAAGTATTACCAGAAAGCGCAAGAAAAAAACAATCCCCAAACGTTATGCTCTCGATAGCCTGGAGATTGAAAGGCTAAGATCATCAAACAACTGCGGGAAAAGTATCACTGCATTGAACACAATCAACCATGTTATATCAATATAAATACTTGCTCTCATCTCCGCTTATCGCCACATCATTTGTCTCTGTGGGCTCATGATTTGTATGATATTTTAATAATATCTCATTGACTACTATTGAGTACATGCTAACATAAATCATGTTTATAGAAACGTGGCTCTACAGACCTCGACTGTCCCCCCTCTTATCCAATCTTTAGCACAACTCATGTTAAGAATAATTCATCAACTCCATCTAATACATGTCCATATCCTTTCCCACCCTAACTACCCTATCCAGCATATATGACTTCCTTCCCAGGATACTTCTCTTTCACAATCGACACCAGGCTCAATTTCTCCAAAAATTCGTATTCCAACTCTTACTCAATTCTTACATGATTTGGATAATGTACATGACATGGAGAAGGAACCTATTCACAATTTGAGGAAGCATTTGCAGAAGAGCATCTTAGCATTATAAATATTAAGGATCTGAGTGATAGAGACTTTCAGGAGTTAGGTGTAAACAAAATCGGGTGGAGGATTACTCTCAAACAGGCTTCAGCACAATATAATTAGATCAGAAAATTTATCAGTAAGTTGAAAGTGTTGTTAATTATATTCATTTGTATTCTTCCACCTGCTGACTCATTACATTTATGTCTTTAGTATGGTACAAGTCTAAGTAGTCTTGTGAGTAGTCTTGTGTAAGCACTTGCATGAGAGTATGTTTATTTTGTTTGATATGACATTTTAGTAAAGACATTGATTTATGATAAAATTCAATCGACTTTTGGCAAGTTTTGTTTGGAAAACCATCTCTTTATTGTAAAATAATATCAAAAGTATATGGATGCTTTGAAAAAGGATTTGGCCATGTCAGGTGTAATCTGACTGCATGCAATCAGGGTCATTGCATGATGTGACAAAATCATGATACCTCTTAAGATTACAGCAAAAGCTGTTTCAATGGGATTGAAGTCTGGCGAATATGGAGGGAGATAGAGCACTCGTCCACCTAGTCCTTCAACGATAGACCCACTCTCCTCCATGATGAATTTTTGCATTATCCAGGACAAGCACGCTATTTGGGCCAGGATATTGGTTCATGCATGGAATCTAAGTGAAAAGAGAGTTAAGACTAGGAGAGTTCATGTTGTAAGTACATAATGAACCTACCACCAGTGACAGGATGAACTTGTTGAACTTTTCTTTATCACAGCTACCTTCCATAATCTCAACAGCAACAATACCTTCCGTCGTTAGTGCTGGTAATATTGTATATCGCTTTCCACAAACAAATACTACCTTTTTTTGAGCACGTGGGTTCGCGAATGCATAACCATAACCTCGTGATAATGACCGTTTACGTTCATCTTTCGCACTCTCATCAAGAAATATCAGTTGTTCAGGTGAATATGACTCTCCAATTTTACTGATGAAAGAACTGCGAAGTAACTCATTCTTTTCCACTGCCGCCTTATGTAACTAGAAAGAAATCTTTTTAGTGAGAATTTACCATCTGTTTGCCTGTTATCATATGTCACCTTTTTTCGAGTAATGCCACAAAACTTTAAAGATCGCCGCCACAAAGTCGGTATAGAGACTTTCTTCCCGGTTCTTATTTCCATCTCAGATAATAATACATCAAGATACCAATCAACTTTCTCAACAACCAACGACGATAAACCCTAGAAAAACGTTAATTTTAAGACAGCACAAATGCAGATGACTTTTTGACTTACCCCCATGTCATTATTATCGAGAATTCTTTTACGTCCACGCATTCCGTCAAGGGATTTCCGACACTCCCCCAACGTTTGAATAGCCTCAGAACTCTGGATACAGTGGCTCGGCTGACATATAAATAACGGCAAATCCGTCTATGAGACAAACCCGCGATGGAGATAGAATACATCTGATACTTCGATCTCAAAGTAACTACGTTGGCAGGAATTACCATGAAGAAATGTTCTGCTGACCGTGATCAAACTATGCATAATAATAACTCATAATATACAGACGCTGAGTAGAAGTTATTGATTAGCACCGCATTGTGGAATCTTGTTGTTGTACCTCAGTTAGGGACCCAAGGACTAGTTGCCCCGTAATCCAATCAAAAGGTCTTGCTGTATACACTTATAACAAATGTATTGATCCAGGTCTAATGGTATTATACACATAATCTCCTCTCATTTACTTCTTTCATTAGACAACGTACGCCCGTTTACTTGCATTAATCAATCATTTGTGGTAAGAATATTTGAATACACATCACATAACCGGTAGAAATGATACGATACGTTCATATAATTTTACCTTGCTTGTCATAATATGAATCATCTGTCTCACCTGCTATCTCGAGTAAATCAATGTACAGTAACAGTTATATACAATAAGCGGTAAATCGTCAGCTAAGTTTACATCATTTCTCCAAAAGAGCAATAGTAATATAATCCATTCAAAAAATAGGCATAGTTTGTTTCGTGTTGCATTTTCTAATAAACCTTATACACAGTAAAGTCCGCTTTAACGAAGAGTTCCGTTCTGCCAAAAAACTTCGTTAATGCGGTGCGGACTCTTCGTTAAAGCGGACTTTTACGAACTTTCATTATAATCACGTGATATTCGTTAAAGTGGGATTTATTCGTTTACTTCTATTCATTCGTTGAGTTAATAAAATCCTCTAAACATGTCTGTTTTTTTGCGGCAATACTTTTTTCAACAATTTGTTTACGCAGTTGCTTTAGCTGACTATATACTTGAATGTTGACACTTAAATCTTGCTGCTGACAAAATAAGACAAGGTCATCAAGAGCCATTACAGCTTGAACAAAGGAAACTTTTCTTTCTTCCTCAATCTTTTCTTCCTCTCCTTCCTCTTCAACTTCTTCTCTAACTGCTGCTACTATTGACTTTAAAAACGTCTCCTCTTGCTCGACATTATTACAATCAATATTCCCTATTGCTACTTCCTCAAAATCAACGAACTCACGAACTTCAGTTAAATTTTCACCTTCGGGAAGTTGTTCAATCAAATCTCTGATATTTGATTCTAAATCAGTCTCTACATCCTCTGCTGAAATGTGATTAAACGTTGTAGGCAAGATTTGTGAGCGCCTCCACGATGACTTAATAACACTTACAGTCACTCGATTCCATGCTGCTGTAGCGAAATTAATTCATCTAGAATTGTTAGGGGTGGCAAGGCATCTAATGGTTTTGAGATAGAACTTGATGCTCCACCTGGCGAATTAAGACTGCTTCTGAGTATGTCATATTCTTCGATGCGGTTCTCACATAGGATTGATCGGTAGTGTGCCTAAAGAAAATTAAGGTTGTATCCCCTCGTTACCTTTACATTATTGATTAAACATAAAATTACATACCTTTAAGCTATATATTATTCCTTAATCTAATGGCTGTAGTGCTGAAGTGGTGTTAGGCGGTAAGAAATAAACTCGAACATTTGTCAATTTAGCTATTACTTCTTCAGTCTTGTGGGAAGTGGCATTATCAGCTAACTTTTCGATTCTCTTTTCTCATCATACTATCCAAGCGACTGAGATAATGAGAGAAAACTGATTGCACCATCCAAGCTTTGCATTCCAATAATACCAGACGGGTAAACTTGATTTCGCGATTCATTTAAGAGCTCGTGGTGTCTGATTTTTATGGATAAGTAGTAAAAGCAGTTTTCTAGTACCTGTTGCATTACAAGTCGCCATTATCGTTATTCTATCCTTGGGTTTTTTTCTTCCTGATATAGGGTTATGTGCAAGTGTATGGGACGGTTCGAGTTTCCAGAATAACGCCGTTTCATCGCAATTAAAAATATCATCTGGATCGTATTCTTGGAGAACGTTCTGCAATTCTTCACGATGTTTTGGAAGATCTTGGTAATCAACACTATCCAACTCCCCCTTTCTCCTATAAACTCGCAAGTCGTTTCGTTGTTTAAAACGGCGAAGCCATCCATCTGATGTTGAAAACTTTTTCGAATCAATTCCTAACAGTTCAGCTAATTTTTTTTACTTTTTTCTGTAGAATAGACCCAGTGAGAGTAATACCATCTAAAATCGCTTGCTCGCAACACTTTCTTCTATGATAGGAAAATGACTTTTCCGTTCTCGCTTTGCGTTTGCTTGATTGATTCATCAACTGCTAACGACCTATCTTTCGACTTGAGAATTTCACTAACCGTTGACTCTCCAATTTTATACTCAGCTGCAATTTCAACATTTTTCAAATGCGGGGTTTCCTCTTTTTTTGACATATTTCCTTCATAACAATTGTAAGGTTTGTACGTAGTTTCTGTGATCCAGAACAATATTTGTCTTTAACTCGGGGACGTTTTTTGGAAGAAGATTCTATATCTAACAATGGTGAGGCTTGTTCCTCACAATCACTTGCAACCTGAATGGGCGAAGAATTAGTCATCTTTATTATATGCAGTATCTCTATATACTATCGTTATGCACCAAAATCTCGGTATATTATGCTAATTTAAGGGGTAGGCTAAAGCGGAGTAGTTTTTTTACAATTTCATTGGTTGATATTCGAGGTTGATATACAAATTTGACCAATGTAATTGCAAGAATCAGGTCACGTTCTACTCCGCTTTAGACACCCTCTAATTTAGGCAATCTTCGTTAAGCTGAATGGTTTATCTTATAGCTGGTTTGAAATTTCTTCGCTATATCGATATACAGATTTTAATTATAAATCTTCGTTAAACCGGAAGCTAAGCATATATGAATGAATCGGTTCCATGAAAAAGCTTCGTCATAAGGCTATCTTCGTTAAAACGGACCTTCGTTAAAGCGGACTTCACTGTGTATTTTGATGCATTCTTTGGAAGAGATGTTTATATTGTTAGTGACATAAATTTAATAATTAAAATGCGCGCTTCCTAACTCCCTATTCGAGCTTCAATTACTCGTAATTCCAAATAAGGATACCTACGATAGAATAACAATAACATGTTACGGCAAGCTGATCTGATGAATCAGATAAGTAAGTCACATGGTAAAATCTTCCAAACAACCCCATGATCGACATTAAATTTAGCTCAGTAACACAAAAATTAAATTAGTAGCAGCGTCTCGGAAAATCTGCAACAAACACGCAGTAATAGCGGTGTTTCGAAAAACCCGCAACAAGCGCAGTAATATTAACGTTTCGAAAAATCTGCAACGGCGCAAAATCTTATATCAAATTATGAGTCCGAAAACGGATTTATTTGATATTGTCAACGTTTTCGAAATAGTTTGCAGTATAATTCTCGCAAGGAAGCGGAAGTAAAAGATTTACTGAAAAATTATAAAGAACATCTGGTTAAGGTTAAATTAAAGAGAATTATTACCATAAAAATACGAATTAGCAGGAAAATTGGTAGATAAAAATTATTTTGTAATTGGGAGGGGTTGATTATTATAAGGAAAATGCACACTGACTATGGTGTTTGATGGAATAAAGAAGCGAAAAGCATTTAAAGATTACTCGCGATAATGCGGGTGGACAGAATAAAGTAGTGAAACTATTTGATTTTATCTGTATTTGGTCATTTGCGTTTATTATAAACGTATCAACTTGAATTTTATGGTATGGACATACTAAATTCAAGTGTGATGGGATGGTATTTATATTGATTAAAAAATTATACCGCGAAACGACTGTTGGGGGTGGAAAAATCGAGTACAGTTGAATTAAACAAGGCTGTCATGACAATGGAAATGGCTTTCAATACTTAAGCAGTCTAGTGAAACTACGAATAAAGCAAAAACCCTTTTCTTATAAAATAGAAAATGTCACCAAATCGCTTCGATTGCTTCTTGGTTTATACTCCAATTGATAAACGCATCCCGGCCTATTTCTATCTTCGATTTTGCGTTTGGCGTTTTCTTCGATAAATCCTTAACGATTGTCTTTCTTTACCGAATAGCAATGATAAATAACACCCGAGTGATACAAGGAGTAAATATTCGGATCCCAAAGCCATTATAGCTATTTCCATGTCTGCAAATTTAAAATATACCCTTTCTTTATATCAGCACCAAGATAGAACCTTTAAAAACAATTGGCTGCATCCTTAATGTTGCCTTGAACTAGATTATGTATAGAGCCGTAAGATCAAACTATAGTACTAGTAAACACCTATCTTGGTACGTATGCAAAAATGATCCGATAGTTATTGAGTACTTAAGTAATGCTAGCAAAGTTTTAATTATGGAGATATAATTTCCATTTATTAAAGCATAGTACACGTCAGCAGACAGTTCTAATACATATCAGATCGGTTACTTTCGGCTCAATATCGGATCAAGCCATTGTTTGTACCAACATATAGCTAGCCAAACATAAAAGTCATAAAAAATGTGCATAGTAATAGATCTAACTAGCCATCCCTCTGTCAGAAGGAGGGCAGCATTTTATAAATGGTCTCGACAGTCTCGTCAGCAGACCAAACAGACGTTTTTCTATCGTTTAATCACAAATGTGCAAAAGGTGGGAGTGGGATATCTAGATGTTATTGTAATGATATCTCGGGTGTGCTGTCGGAGGCTATTTGTTCACTGTGATCTTGGATCAAAAGCTCTTTGCTGGTAGCTGTCTTCGACAGAAGGGATAAGATAGTAGTTTTCAGTACATCATATGAAACGATATGTTAAAATTGTAGTATTAATATAATATCGCGCTACGCTTGGTATTTTTTCAGCGTTGCAATCTCTTCTAACATCTGTCGTATCTCGAATCTCGGTTAGGAATATATTAAACGAATTAAAAGAGTAGAGACATATACAACCAGGACGTTCGATTTGTATACCTTGGAACTAACGATTTGGCTTCATCCGATTTTTCAGGGCATAAATTTACTAACGTGCGAGCTTATATTTGTGTAGATTACAGTAGGAAGAGAAAAAAATGGAAAATATTGCAGGGCTTTTGTATGTACACATGTAACTTACCCAATTTGAGTCCAAATCATGTCAATAAAAATGCAAATGGATAGTAAACTCTGCATTAAAATATTAGAAAAACATCCAGAAGTAAACACAGTGTTAGGAGAAATGTGGAGCTTTTTAGTAGAAATCATTTTTAAAACATACTAATCATATGGCCAAATACTTTTTTAAAGAAAATGTCCCAGAAAATTATGGGTTGAATTTTAAAGAGAGACAGAAAAGTACATGCTAAAAAATTATCAAGTTGGAAGAGAATTATGGTGGAGAATGGGGTGACATTTTGGGCAGTGCCCTAATTAATTTATTAGATTTAATAAATTGAGGGTGTAAAGAAATTATTGTAAAAATTATTTAAAAAATAGCTTATTAAATTGCATCACTCCTTTTAAGCTTTTACTTGATGTATAATACCAGAATACAGGCATTATTGACAGAGCAACATTATTTTTCAAATTTTTTTTCTTCCTACTGTCATTGTCCTATGACAAATAACAGAAATGATGACAAGCAGGGGTGAGTCGGGATTAAGCAACAAAGTTTATAACGTATGTGCATAAGTCTTTCATTGTTAAACTTTTCAAACTTTCTCATATACTCCCAAGTCTTTCGATAAACGCTGCTATCATATGGAGCGACTGAGCATATCGATGATAACAAAACGTTGAATAATGTCTGAACACTGACTCTATATTTGTATTATTCTGCTGCGACTTTGTCTTGTCCATGATCAAATAAGATAAGTCTTCGATATAGAGAGGACCTCAACGACATCTTCAAAGTCTAAAGCAGACGGATTAGAAAACCATATAACATATATATGTCGATGATATAATCATACCTTCTCCAAATTTAAGTTTAGTCGTTATTTGTCGTACGTGGAATGCCTTGGCGAGGGTTTATGTCAGTACTAAAGAGAATTTTTATTGTCGTTTATAGAAACGTTTAGAAGGGGTATGCTATTACCCGTTACGTTTAACAGTTAAGAATTAGAATCATGCCTTCGATTATTATCTTTTTTACACGCGTATTCAATGAAATCTTTCTACATGTTTTTTCGCAATCACGAGAACTTATGAATCTTCGATTTTGGCCAGTGAAACAGCATTACATGTAACCTTTTAAACTGCGTACGTGGCTGTGCAGTTTGTGAGAAACCCCTTACCCTACTACTATAAAAAGCCGAATCTTGAACGCGACAAAAACTATAAACGATAATAAAAACTCTCTTTAACCCTTTCGCCATGGTATACACACAATATGATATTTCCTGAAGAGCAAGCCAAGAAAAATTGTCGTTACATCCTTCCGCGATCAGGAAAAAGATGCTCGCGATAACACACTACGGAGAAAACAAGGCATGTAGATTGTTTGACATGTTCCGTTTGGGGCCGGGTGTCTTATTCATTGAAATATAGTTCTTTGGGTTGATGCATCCCTTAAACGTGGTTCGTTCAAACTCACTCCTATTCATAGATGTCTGGCATGTTCTGTTGGGCCTCGCACGCCCTTTAAACATCGAATCGTACAGACTCACCCATTCATGGATAGTTTGACATGTTCCGTTTGGGGCTTGGGTGTCATAAGTTCTTGGGTAGCCCCGTACGTCCTTTAAATATGATTCGTTCACTCATTCCCGTGTTAAGAAATTCGTTTCTTACCATTTTTTTTTTTTTTTAATATTATCTAGAACAATCGAAGTAACGCAAACGTGGAAGGTTATTTCTTACGAAAATAAGGTATATGGATGGTTGGGATTTTCAGTCTTTTAGATTCGAAGTGTTTTTTGATTTGTTTAGGCTTGTTTGTTATTACATAGAACGGTTGCAGGAAAGTAGTTTTGCTTCAGTTTTACCTTCAGCAATAACCAACTTAACCTTTTCTGCCTGGAGGAAAGGCCGTTATTAATAAATATTTTAAATTATTATTCTGATTCATCGCTTTAGTGCTCCATTTCCCTCTCGGACGTCTGCATGCAAGATGTCACTAGTTTATATCGAGCGATTTAGTTGGAGTTTGAAATCTGATTAATACAAAATGTCTTGCAAAATACATTAGAAGAATTTTGGTAGTTTTCCAGCAATGTCAGATATAAATCATTCCAAACTTGAATAATGTATCGTATTGCTAGTAAAACGTACATTTTAAATTTTTAGCATCTCCATCACAATTTATTCTAAAATCTACCGAACATGATAACGACGATGATCCTAGCATCCGTTGGTTGAATTTTGGAATCGCGTTTGGTAGAAAAGCAATTCAGTATTTGATAAATTTACTCCTTTGGCAACATGACTTGAAAACAAGTGTCTAAGATAAGTAAGACTGTCCAACCTCCATGCATCCTGGAAATGTGATCATGCATTGATTGTTACGGCAAGTAACCTTAAACTATTGAGTTTTACGTTTTAAAACTAGAATCATGTCACTTTTAAAACTATTAATAAACGAAATCGAACTCAAACACTAAAACAATTTTTTGCGAAAAATTCTTTTTTTGTACAATAGTGGCAATAATAATGCTGTGCGCTTGAAGCTTATTATTGCATATAAAACATAAGAATGCGATTTGTATTCAATAATTGCTTCGATATGTTAATTACGTGAGTTGTACCTAGGGAGTAAATCTATTAGAACGGGATTCGCAATCCGTTGCGGTTGCGTTTATGGAGGGTTTAACTGTATGTTAGTTTTCGACAATGCTTTTGGAAGTTGATTATATTCGGGTAGAAAAACAGAAGCTAGCAACAGTGGATTCACTAATTGGAATAAGAGCCGACCTGACTCTATCGCTGGTTTGTTGTCCTACAACAAACATCATTGTTATTATCTCCTTCATTATATGCGCCAACGCTATTGTCTACATTAAAAGTATTATTACGGAAGAGTTGTCGAGAAAAGTTTTACAATGTTGCTAATTTTTTTAGGTTTGTTGATTCTTCGCTAGTTATGCTTGCTGCGAATTTTTCTGTGCCAATTCTGTGTTCAATGTCCAACTTGCCGTTTGTTCTGTTCTCAACGTTTTTTCAGGCACAGTTGTTGCAACGTTGCTGTCGACACGCACCGAGATAAATTAAAATTCGAGTAACAATTGTTTTTCTAAAAATCCAGTCGCATCATATGTGTGAATGCTTATGTTGTTAATTGGGTGAGTTATTAAAAGTTTTGCGTATGGTTGAAATAGTTACTTGTCAAGTAAGACATAGCTCTTTCGGTATAACTAAGAGTAAATGTACAACGCTAGCTTTATCATCTGTAACCGTATGGATTATTGTTTTTTAATCGGGCGTGAATTATCCCTCGCACGAAATGTTGTTTGTTTGAATCATTTTTTGGGGCAGTACAGTGTAAGCACAATAATTGATCACCACACGCAGTTACTGAATTTGATAATCGTATTGTATGTGATACAAATAGGCGTAACGTAAGTGTACTACGCAAGCGTTGCCTGACACTGTGATGTTTTATGATCGTTGATCGCTACACAGACTAACTTACTGTCTTTAGTAATTGAATGTACACAGATAGGCGTAATTATCCCGCGGAACAATTTTCGCCCAACCGTTTATTGTGACTTATTAGTATTAAATCGTATTATCTCAAGATAATATATTGGGATTATTATCTGATAGCGAAATACATTAGATTTAACTAGTTTCGCAAATATATAGTACACACACCAATTAGTGTTATATAATAACGTACACACAATCAGTGGACAAACAAACGTAAGCAGCCGATTTTTCGATTTCCTTGACATAAATGTAAGTTTTTTTGTTAAAACTTACTCATATGCGAATTGTCATGATTTTTTATAACGATAACAAAAAAAAAGCGTGCGAGCACGTTTATTGCTTAACGATTTGAAAATTTATCCGTTTAACACTACTATAAAATGGTGGATCCCCAATATATTATACACTTTAGCGTTTGTGCGTTCAAATTACCAAAAATAGTTTAATACCTATTTTCTTGTGTATGAACAAACGATTTCTTTGTTGCCATTAGTTTCACGACATTATCATAGCTTTCTATTGGCTCATGAATAACTCTTAAGTCTAGTCTTAAATGCAATGCATTGTACAATGGCGTAGAGCTGCTATTTCGGTCATTGTAGATCATACCTATATCTTTCAATGAATGTCACTAAATTTATACTAACGCTAGCGTATATAAGCTTTAGAATCGTTGATAATATTTTAGCAAACATGGAAGAAAAAGCTAACGGACACGGTAAGTTTACTAATACCTCTTATGCAACATTTATTTTATAAATATAAGATATATGCAATTGCTATTTAGGAAACGAGACAAATGTCGAAAGCCATAATGTTCGATTTGTGGTCCACCAAAGCATTCCGAATTTATACCAACTTGTTGAATTGTGTTTGGACGAAAGCACTACAAGTTCCGGTACGTTTATATACATGACCATAAGTCGTTTGTCTAGTACTTTAACCCTTATTTTATCTCTAGAACGAAGAGATTCTCTAGTACGCAAGGCCATTATTTATCCAGAAGAACTGGAAAAAGTCTGCAACATGTTGACTCCCGGAAGTTATCGTTCGGTCTCTGATATTCAATTTAAACAATTGGCAAACGTTGATATTCAACTAGTTGGTTGTTACGGAAATTGTGAGATTATTTCTAAACTGTTACTTCAAAACAATGTCATTGACAAAGATAGGTAAGTACTAAAGGTTGCTATTTAACTATTTAGATAATAATATTAATACAATAATGTCATACTACGCAGATACGAGAAATTTATTAAAGGCGAACAAACATTGGCTACCGGGCTTTATTTGCTAATTGTTGAGCCAGATATGAATCTCCAGCAGTCGCGGAAAACTACAGTAGCAGCCAGTACAAAGTTTGGTCTTGTAATTTTATGGCCGGAGAAGCATTTTTACAATGAAAAAGAAATACTGACAAACGCAACAAACCTTCACCGGTAAATCAACTTCTTCTTTGCTATTCAATATGCACAAACTTTTACTAATTTAATGTTGTTTTTTGTAGGTTTCTTACACGATTGACGGATCAACAAATCTGCTTAATGAGCGAAGAAGATTTAAGAAACTTTTCCTTTTTCGTAAATACAATAAGTACAAACAGAACTGTTGACATTAAGGTTAAGACAAACCAAAAGCAAGAAAAAGGTGTTTTAGTTGGCGATGGATTTAAGGTAATAAAACTATTAAAGTATTCATTCAGTTACAGCGCTTCTGAAGCAGCTCTAGAGGTCCACCTTAGTTGTGTTTAATAAAGGACACATGAATTACAGGCTTCTGACTATTTACTTGTTACTTGTCAGATCGAGTTACCAGAATTGGCTGCATGTAACAAAGATTCATCAAAAGCTTTCATCACGGAATCAAATACTTTACAATCTCTGGCTATTGTTCGAAATATTAGCGAATCCAAAACTTTGTCTGAAATAATGACTGACAAATTTAAGTCTTCTCAAGAACTCCAAAAGTTCTTGGGAAAGAAGCTGAATGAAGAACATTATGGTTTAAATTTAAACAGTTTGAGTATGAATGCATTAGCTCTTTTGATTATAAAGGGTTTAAAAAGACCTGATCTTTTAGCTGAATATTATAAGCAAATATCAAACTTAAAGGCACAAAGGGATAAAAAAATTGATGTGTACAAAAAAAAGGTAAATCAATGGGCTCTTTTAACTCTGGAAAATTATGATAGGTATGTATCAAAATTGATGTTTTAATAAATATTTAAAATATAACTTCTAAATGTTTTAAATTTTAGTCTCTTTAAAAGGGAGCTTTTTAATTTCAACTCATCTTTGATAAAGGATGATCCTGGTAATTATAAGTTTATAGAACACAGCTTTTTAAATTTTTACTAATTCAATGCACTTGGCTTGGTAAAGGTCTCAAAAAATTTTATGTCGGGCATGCAGAAGTTTGTAAAGACATAGAGGCTAAGATTTTACAAATTGATAGAAAGGAATGGAAGTCACTAAAGTATGAATTTTGCAATAAAAGAGAACAGCAGACTAATTCATTACAAGCAAAATTGCGTGATAGGTAAGAAAATGTTTATTATTTTAAGTTATGTTAAGGCATACTACATTAATCTAGTGAATTGGATATATACTGTCTTGTATTACTCCGTGATATAATATGCTTTACTAACATAAGTTAATGTAAATGTTATCTAAATTCAAGATTGGCTGCTGTCAATAGGATGAATAGTAAGACTAAAGCAGAAGAGGCTGATGAAGTATCTGATGTCAACTTTATTGCTAACCTAGATTACACTGCAAGTGAAAATGATATTGCAAAGTTTCAAAAAGTGTATCAACAGTGGAAGGATGATATTAACAAAAAGCTGGAAGAATTTTGGAAACCTCATATTCAAAACATGAATGAAGATGGGAATTTTTTCAAGTATAACGAAAAAGTGAGTAATATTATTGGAGTAGAATCTGAAAAGTTGAAGAAAAAACTTGAATCAATGTACCCCATTGGGTAAGTATATTGATAATCTCATTCTCATCTCATTGTTATTATTATAAATTTGGCTACATATTACTTATACTTTATCAATAGTAATAGGAAAAAAATGATTATTAAAAATTTGCAAAAAACCCCTATAATGGGAATTAACTATCTCCATCAGTATGAATTTCATTATGTCACTGAAGTAGTCAACCCCCCTTTCTGTGAACTGGAGATATTGGAATTACCAAGTAGGCTCAAAGCAAATGCCAATTACACAAATACAGTTTTATCGAATGCATATCAAACAATCCTGTATATAAATGCGAGTTTTGAAATTAGGTAAGATATTGTTATCACTATGTATTCGACCCTTAATCTTTGTTATTATTGACACTGATTGTTTTAGGAAACTTTGCCAACTTGACGATGGGAAATTTGTTTTGATTTTGTGGGACACCGAAAAAAATGGTTATGCTATCTTTTATGGAACACTTCCTGAACTAAAGGAAAAATTCAAACGGAATTCAATGCCGTCTCAGATCAGACTAATGGACGAACCCAGAGATTTGCTGCTTGCTGTAAATAACTCAACAGGTCTTATGGCAACGTATGATAACAATGAACACGTTGTAAGTAACAAATGAGTTAAGCGTTGTATTTATGCATCGCATTATGCTAATACTGAACAACTTTTTACAATAATTACAGCTTAATATCTACAATATTTGTGGTGATGAAACAAGCATGTGTCCACTACATCCAAATCTCATACGGAAATCTCAGTTGTCAACACTTAAATACCTTTTATGGATCAGCAAAACTTCAATGCTCTTTGTTAAAGAAGACGGGGAAGCTTATATGTTCGACTACATGGATTGTTATTTAAGATGTTTTGACAAATTCTCCAAGGACGCAGCTTCAATCCTAAGCTCACCAGATCATTCTTGTATATTTGTACTCAAACCAAAGACTAACCAAGACACAAATCCGGCAGGTAGCAAGATTGGCAGCAGCAAACCCCTAACTGATGCTGAAGAGCACCCATCAGTTCCTGTTGATACAAATGGAGATACAGCACAAGCGCTTGTATTTTTTGTAAATCAAGATAAACAGTGCGAACCACTGGAAATCGAAATCCCTTTACCTTCACATTCTTTAACCCATTATCGATTCACATATTTTGAGCAAATCCAACATTTAGTCACGCTTGACTTGGCACATAATGCACTAGTTTCAGCAAAAGTAAATATCACAACCGAACAGAGTCAATATGGAGTTAAAAGAAATAATGAGAAGCAAGCCATAAACGAACAACCAAGATCAAATGGTTATATCGATGTCTATTCGCACCTTTTTACAAAGTATCCTATAGAACCATGTATACAGGATGGTACCATCTCAGTGAAACTTACCATAGTATTGGATCTACCAAAGGATTTTCCAGAAAATTTTCCAGAGAATATTCCAAAAGATTTACAAAAACTTCAACAGGGCTATGACAAATACATACAAGATAGCTTTAAAAGCCTTCGCAAAGCAACAAAAAAAGATATTGAACCATTAAAAAATTACTCTATTCACGTTAAGAAACTTGGTGATATTTTGTTTCATGAGAATATCTTGGAACCTTCAAGATACAAAGCTGATGAGTGAGTTTGGTTCATTTCAGTAATTCTACAGTTTTATCCTTTTCTAACAATTAAATCTTTATATACAACAGCTGGATTATTCGACTATGTACACTCATACCAATCCAAATTGCTGTGGCTAAAAAAGATAAATTTATTATTTTATGTGATGGTTTGCAATCGGCACAAGGCATTCAAATTGAGAATGGGACAAATGCACAAGATATTAGTCAATCAATTTCATTCTACTGGTATGAGGCAATTTTCAAATATCTACGCGATAAACCTGTGAGTGTAGTTTCTAGTATGGGCGAACAGTCTTGTGGCAAATCATATTTCCTCAACCATTTCATTGGCACGAGCTTTGATGGCTCTGCTAAGGTAGGTGATTTCTTTTGTCCATGTAATGAATAAAACAGCAAATCGTAACTCTTTTTTTGTTGTAGCGCTGCACTGAAGGAATATGGTTGTCTTTAGGTAAGTTTTACTTCTATATTAATATTTAGATTTTTTTTTAGGTTTTTGAACTGATAGGAATATTTTGTTTAATAGCATATGTGGATGGCGCAGTCTACATTGCATTGGATTTCGAAGGTAACTCCACTGAATTATGTCAAATTCAAACACAAACAAGCTTTGACGTTCGTTGCCTCAATATAGGGCTTAACTCAATTGAGAGAACCCCTCAGGATGACCTCCATTTGACTCTTCTTAATGCAAGGTATGAAATGTCAGTATGTGTTTTTCTGCAAAACTGCATTTGTGCTTACTATTTATTTAAATATTTAGTGTGTCTACTATGATACTGTTCAAATGTCCTTTTGCTATCAGTCGAAATACAACCGAAATGTTCAAAAGATTTCAAATTGGGGAAAATTACTTTGGTGGCAAGAATGAAGAAAAAGAGATTTTTCAAGTATGTACAGTACGTTTGGCAACTATTTTATTGGAGTAAAGAAGCTAAAATACATTTTTTATAGACGCTGTTCTGTATCATTATCAAAGATGTGCCAGAAAATGATGTGGAAAAAATTCAAGAGGAATTTGTTGAAAAGATTGGACAAATTGTTGAGACTGTAAGTGTAGTATATAGTGTAGGTGATTTGTCAACTGAATTTGATTGAAAATGACTTCAAAAACGTTAGGACAAAGAAAATAATTTCATCTCAAGATTATTTGGAGATGGTATGAGCATAATACCCTGGCCTGTCTTTAAAGATCCAGGTATGAATGAACAATTCACTATTAGTATGTTAATATGGATATTTAATATGATTATTAATAGTCGAATTTTCTAGACTTTTATGAAACATTTAATGTGCTTAAGAGGAAATTGGATTCCGAAGCACCTAAAAAATATAACTCGACAAACGATTTTCTGAGAAAACTTAAAATGGTTATGGCTAAGTTAGCAGTAAGTGAACTTACAGTATATCAAATACTTTGTTGCAGAGAAAAAAATATTATGTATTAATAAGATTTGTCTCTATAGGTAGCCGATTGGACATCACTTAATGAGAGTATGATACGAAGTGTCACAAATAAATTGAAGAAGGCCCTGTCAAGTGTCATGGGTTATGGCCATGAACCTATTGAAACTGTGTCACAAGACGGCCATCGACAAGATCAGATTTCTGTGTCATTTCTTATGGTAAATTTATTGTAGTGCTGGCAGAATAGTTTAATGATTACATGATTAATTATAATAACAAATGTAGGACCATAACACCGGATCGTCCATAGATGATAAAGAGATACCAACGTTTGATGAGTTCAGGAAGTTAGATTGCTCATTTGAACCACTATCGGATATTGGACTTGTACTCAGTGGGGAAGGGTCGGTTGATACTGCCAAAATCCTGTTAAACGTTTTTGAAAAATACTATGGTCAACGGTCACTTGCGCGTAATGATACTGATTGGGTTGAGCAATACAATAAGTTTATCGATGAAACCATAATTCGCCGTAGCGAACGAGCCGAAGTTTGGTTGGAAGCCAACCTTCAACAGCTTCCACAAGATCATCAGGAAGTTACGACATTGAAGAGCGAACTTCGTGAACTAGTTTATTTGCTTAAACGGAATTGGACTTTATGCAAAAGATCGTGTAACAATAATCGCTGCAGTTTATCTTGCCTGAAGAATCAACATGAGGAATCCGATGGACATGACTGCATGACTGATCATAAATGCCACTTTCGTTGCGAGATTAAGGAGGCTCATCCCGGTGATGAAGAACTTCCAATATGCGATTATCCAGCCGGACACAGAAATAGACATAGATGTGAAATGCGACACACATGCACGGATATATGCAAATATGACAATAGAAACGGATGTCTTCATAAATGTTCAAAGGAAGTTGATCATGAAGGCGAACATCTTTGCGATGCGAATGAGCATTATTGCGGAGAACCCTGCTCCTTATCAAAATCTGATTTATATAAATGTACAGGCATTTGTATAATCCCTGTTGGAATTGAGCACAAAGAACACAAATGTGAGACTCGAGGATGCCCAATCGGATGTTGTGTTGATGGGTGCCATAGATTCTGCCAAAGTAATGACCATCTTCATGCACTTCAGCATGGTGTGGGGAATCATTTCTGTGGGTGAGTTGTAATCTCAGTTGATGTTTCTATATCAATTGAAAGTTATAAGGGCTAAAAAAAAAACGATTGGAACCTAATAGGAAGACACATGATTGTAATAAAATGTGTGAAACACCTGGCATTTGCAAAGTTGAAACCACCATAAATACAAACACCTATAATAACGAGTTTAATACATTTGATTATGACGAGGTACAATATTTTTGCTTTGGATTTGTTATGAAATGTCACAAATTACTGACAGTATATTTTCAAAGCATTCCCAAGTAGGAATAAGATGCAAATGTGATATAGAAATTCTGCCAAACCAACTTGCACATGGGGGGCCTCACAAGTGTAACAAGAGTCATACATGCGATATTAAATGTCCATATTGCGAATATTATGTGAGTATAATAATAAGGGTTTTTTATGTTAAACGGAATGGATCACGCATATTAACAGAAACGTTTCAGTGTGACAAGAGTTATGGGCATAGAGGTTCACACCAAACAGCACATGGAAGCATGAAGCCTATGGCCTGGGTTGGAATTTCTCCAACTTTCCAATACGAAAACCGGACGTTTACAGGAGGCAACTCTGGGAGTTACGTTTATTGTCATATGGTAAGGGTGGGTGTTGGAAACAAATTATGCTAATCGAAATCAAGCTAATTGCTAATTGCATTAATAGTTATGCAAATCTGCCAAACGACATGTCCATATTGATTATTGCAAAAATGTCAATAATTGCAAGGATGTACCCGAAGTTTTTCGCAAGCTCGGGATAGAACATATAGAGCGTAAATATAATCTACCTTATATCTGGGTCTAGGGTTCGCTACTACTTCACAATGTAAAACTATATAAATTGTAGGTAAAATGGAACCGAATCCGGATGAGGCTAAGGATTATATATCTCACTCTTTATACTGGAAGCGCTCTGGTTTCGTCGGTAAAGTTAAATTTAACCATGCTGGTTGTTTGGCAAATTGATACTCGCTAAATTTTAGTATTTGCAACAGATCCTTATGTAGCAGCTGACGAGCAAGAAATATTTGGAAAGTGTTTGCATAAATGTAATCATCATATACACAAGAATATGAACCGCGGCAGTTCGGGTGCGAGTTATTGCAATCTGGAGCTATTCCACGACAGTGTTGATCCTAATACGGAAGTGGCTAGTGGGCATATTTCCAGGGATGGACACCAATTTGATTGTGCTCATTATGGGTCGTATCATATTGTTTTCGTTATCGACAAATCTGGATCGATGAGCAGTGATGACATAAAACCAGATGATCGATGTGGATCTGCAAAGATTATTCAAAGTCATGACAATCGACTTGGTGCCGTTTACGAATGCATAGAGCAATTTATACTTACTAGATGTGGACCAGATGGGTCCGCTCACGAGGCAAATGATATAATGTCTTTTATACTCTTTGATAGCGACGCTCACATAATAATGGAGAGACAAACGTTTGTAGACAATGATGAATTGATGGAGACTCTTTGTAAACAACGCGCCCATGGTGGAACACGGTTCGATAAAGCAATTAAAACTGCAGGTGATCTTATTCAAAAACACAAAAGGAATTGGAGGTAACTTTTTCTGCTTTTGTCTGGACAAGCCTGAAAGTGAGAAAACTAATCAGTCTATTATTTAAAGGAAAAATGTGATCATCTTTCTATCAGATGGAGAAAATAAAATACCTGAGCAGGAACTTCGAAAAGTATGCAAAAATAATGATGACAAAGAGTATGTAACATTATTAAATGGTCGTAGTTGTTTTGGTTAATAAATTGGTAATGAGTATCTATTTTATTAGTTGTCCTGCATATTTGTATACTGCTGCCTTTGCAACAACAGGATCAGGTAGTATGACAATGCATTTATTATAGCATTTGAGATTTGACGCTAAGTTTGCTTGACTACTTGTTATTGTAGGTGGTTTGCAAGTGCTCAAACAAATGGCCGATATTGCATCTGAGTATGTAGACAATACAAGTACGGGGCTTAAATGTCAGTTCAGGATTACACCTACAACAGGAGAATTGAAAAACTATTTTGTAGAGATTGCAAGGAGCATAAGAGAAGATCAACCTACATTGATTAGAAAGCAAAAATCGTTGGTTTTTCCTCAAAATAGAGTGGGAAGAAATTGATATAGTATAATATTGCCATTTTTTATCATCCTCCTTGAATGTCAAGCTGCTGTCTTGCTAGGTTTGAATTAATTTTTTTGCTAGCTGCAGTACATGAAATTTACTAGCACTTTTTACCATATACAGTATATAATACTGTAAAACGTAACATGTAACTATTTTATTTATTTATTTATAATCCCGTGTGTGATAACTAAATCTATTGATATGTGCTGGCTGTAAAGGGATTATTATTTCAAGTGATGTTAATCAGGGAGTTGTGCTTTGATTCAATGTTAAATTTGGAAGCTGCAGAACCTACTCACTATAACAAAGTCACGCAACTTGCAAAATTTTTGAGGAGAGGTTCTTAGTACGTTTCGTAATGTAACAATGTGCAATAATTAGATAACCCAAAGTATTAAGTTTTACAATATATCACAAAATACTGTACACTCGTGCTAAGTTGGGTACAACCTCAGTAAACATTTCTTCTTAAATAAATAAAATCATACTATGCTTCTTTCTTATTGTGAGCGCGACCTGGCATAAGTTACTCAAGAACACTTTACAAGGAAACGGAGAAAACGGAGTTTGCTATCAGGTAGGGACGTCTGTGTAAATGCGAAACGATTCGTAGGGCGGAAGATTTAGTCTATTTGCCGAATGGCTTTTGTAATAATGCCTATAGCTAACACATTACTCGCACACCAGGCGAGCATGAAAATATTCTTCATGATGTAAACTTGGTTGTTTTTTTTTTGTACTTGGATTGTTGATTTTATAGTTCCAATTGCTCGGAGCCAAGTACGGGCACGGGGCATTGAAGTGGGCACCTTCGAGGAAGTATTGCATTTTATTTAAATTGTGATAGCGTTGCAAAAGTGTCATATATTTGGTTATAGAATTTGTATACGTACAAATATTACGTTTTCACGAACGTCGGTCACTGCGCCGGCGATTTCTACTACGTCATCGGGAGAGAACGTGTTTGTGACATGCATGTCAGTCTGAGTTTTCCTTGGGGACATAGACTCATAGATGGACGCGAATCGGTTTGTTTGCAAAATTGATAAAAAGCCATTTGCTTTAAGTAAAACGGTTTCAGTCTTAAAATTTTTTTCAATGTCGTATATGTGGATCCGGTGGAGTCAAAGCGGATGACCATTGTTAACTATAGGTTGTTGATTTATGGAAATGGATATAAGGAGATGGGTCCGGTTCATTCCACCGACAGTACATTTCACCGACATAAATTTCATCGAAAACCAATGATAAGCGCGATAAACCGTAAAATCGGTGAAAGATTAAAAGTCCCTCGCGATAGTAGTTGTGAAAAAATTGTCGGTGAAATAAATGCCTCCCATATAATTGTATATGCATAACAGTTATATAAAAACGGTCGTATAAAATTTTTATAAACCTTACCGAAAGAAGTAATTGAAGGGAAGTCCGAAATTTTAATATGGGAAACGATACACGGGAAGCGTCATTGGCAAACCAAGTTAGATACACAGTGAAAGTTGATATAACAAATTCGATGGGAGGGCACAAGATCCGTTATATTGTGACAATCCGTTTTACCGAAAAACCGATATAGCAAACTCAGAAAATGTTCGATATAGCGGTTTGTATTTATTACTTGATGTTTGTCAATGTAAAAGCATATTGGTCAATAATCAAAAACAAGAAATTGATCAAGACTCGTTTGTTTTTGTTTTGTTTTTTTTCACCATGTTTTTTAGGACTATTTCTTTCTTTTGTAAAGCTGTTAACGAAACCCTTGTCCTTTCCCCCATAATATTGCTAAATGTTATTAATATACAAAAAGGAAAAATATTTGACAACTTGATCTTTATTTCACTGACGGATAAATTTGTTCTATTAATATTAGTATGGATTTATAGCGGATTCGGGCATTTAATGCGGATCTACTACAAATTATAGCGGATTCGGCCACTTTAGTACGGAACTATAGCAGACTCCGTTATAATTCGTTATATTAAACAATGCATCACTAAACTTCGTTCATCGCGGAACCGCACTACAGCGATTTAATAGTAAAATCCGCTATATTTAATTAGTAAACTTTAGTTCCAACAAAAGACTTTCACTGTGTATTTACTATACGCTTTACAGAAACCTGTAGTATTTATAAGTCTCTCTGTGACATCAGAATAAGATCGCCACTATCTAACAGGCATCACCGCCATGAGAATTCTAATTTTAGTGTATCGTAAAGATGTGCCCACGAGATTTCAGGGATGCATGGAAATTTTACGAAGTTGAATAATCTAGCAGAATCTCGTGAAAAGATCGCCAGGATACTAATAGAAATTTAGACGAGATAGATGTTTGCAATATTTTCTGATTGTAAATGTCACATGGTTATCAGCACAATGTCCTGCAAATTTCATCGAGACATTTTTAAAAAATACAAGTTTCTGTAAAGTGTACCACCTGATGGTTTTGACCAATCATAATACAAACACGTGTTGATTAAAAGTACAATCAAACCTCGTTATATCGAACTTTGTTATACCGAATTTTTATTATACCGAAGGAATTCCGGCTCCCCCGTTTTTTAAATAGCAAAATTTCCTCGTTATAACGAATTTGACAGTAAAATCTCGTTATACCGTTACCGAAGTTCGATTCAGAATTTTTACGTAGATTACTAATCGCTTTATACCGAATTTATCACGTGATAAAAATTGATAGTAATTGGTTGTAGCAGATGAGAATCATACGATTTTTGGTCGCATCAAAGTGCTTTTCGCATCATACGACACGTAACGTATTTCGTATCTACCGTTTTTTAATTCAGTCATCATGTGTTTATGATACTCGCACATATTGTTCCATCAAACATAAACAAGGAAATGGTGTCGGATGGCGAAATTATTTTTTCCTTTCCCGCAGAAGAAGAGGAGGCGATGATGAAAGTAGCTCGAAATCTCTCACTACCGTCTTTAATAAAGATGCAGTAGTTGCATTTGAAACGCATTCAACTTTCTTCAACAAGGTGACATAGAAATAAATTACGATGAATTTAAAGCGTTTCGTGCGTTTGTTGAAGAGAAAGCAAAAACAAACTCTAATAGATTTATTTGTTACTGATTAGTATAATTATTCATGTATTATTGTTTGTAAATTGGAGTAAAGATATTATTCACATAAGTCTTATTATAACGAATATTGCTTGACGCTAGGCCTAACTTAGAGGTACCTCACTATACCAAATGTCTCGTTATACCAGATCATGGATGCCTCCCCCGACACTTTGTATAACGAGGTTCGACTGTATGCGTTACGTCTTTCTTTTTTTTTTTTTTTTGATACACCTAAGTGCGCGGCGTTTGTTCTTAACAAGTTTTGTCGCGTCACCTTTAACCATTATGATGAAAGTCAATAGAAACATACGAGATTTAGACTTTAACCATGAAGTTTCGTGAGTTGGGAATGAAAAGAATTGTGGTATGCATATTTACTAATTTACTAATAATGGTAAAGATTATCGAAATTATAACAAACTTTATTATTAGTTGACCCAGCAACCAGGTTTCCTCCAGGAAATTTTATTAGACAAAAGTTCGGGACATCAAAAAAACTTTTTATAGTCAAATTTTGTTATATCCAGGTTTCGTTATATCCAGGTTTACTGTGTATCTGGTAGGTCATACATATGGCGACTGATCTATAAAAATGAGTAGTTGATTATTTGGGGTTCAAATTTGGTTTTTGGTGGGATATATACTTGGAGATGCTATCACATCTGTGCCTTTTTCCTGACCTCAAATGTAATAATAAAGTTTTTCACAACAGCAGTTAGGAGGTAGACGAAGGAATGATTTGTCAATGCAAAAAGTCAATCTGTACCCCAAAATCCGTGCCGATCAATCGTAATAGCGACGACGCTTTCTTACGAGTCCTAAGGCAGACATATCTGTTTAATGAAATAAGAAGGTTTGCCGATGATTGTTATAGCGATATAACGGATATAACGGGGCCAATTACGATTTTCTGACGATTACCTGTTTTTGCGAATGCACCATTTTCATAGATTAGTCGTCACGCACCTTATATAAAGTGTAAGTCAATATTCTAGTGACTTAGTTGCAAGTCATGAAAGTGCCTGAATAATCGGAGTATGAACCGGTCAACAGTCCAATGCTTTTGTAAAAGAAGATAACAACGCCTTAATGTTCAATTCAAATTCAATGACCTCTATCAAGCTATTATTCCGTATTTGTGACTGGACTGGATAGAGGAAGACATTACAAATTTCACAGGTATCTACGTGGGGTGGCTGAAAAGTTCTGATAGTGGGGCTGTATCACAGCAAAAATCAATCTAATCCAAAAATGGGAAATGTAATTCGATGCACATCGTTTCAAGCAATAAATAAAAAAAAAAGATGACTGAAATTCATTTACTCGTTGTCGAGAAATTGCTTTTTTTTTCCACCTTACTAAAACAATTGGCCAAAATGAACAATGAATATCAACGATATTACGTTTTCGTTTCCTGGAAGAACGGCCGCGATGCAGCCAAAATCCATGAAGAATTATCCAAGGCAGAGGGGGAACGAGCACTATCTATTGTCACAATTAGACGATTGATTGCTAAGTTCAAAGACGGGGAAACTAGCGTTGATGACAAGCCTCGTTCTGGACGCCCTTGCGAAGCAGTGACGT